>PVKM010003010.1:0-60488 GCA_004027735.1 Carollia perspicillata
TGAGAATGGGGAAGTTCCCCTAAATTCCAAGAGAGCTAGCCCTTTGTAATGGATATCCCTTGGGCAACCCAGCCTAAGCCTCACGGGTTCCCTGGCTGATTACACTCCAGACAGTGCGGTCCCTCTCCACTAGCCTAGCTCTGTGCTAAGACAGGTGATGGACAGAGCAGCTGTGGGCACTGGGCTGTGCCATTCACAATAAAGGGACCCTGTGTACCCTGAGGCCTGTGAGGGCAGAACGCACCTGACTTATATCCCTGGCAGATGTATCTAGATTTCATACTAAAGCACCAGGCAGTGCCTGCCGGAGCACCCAAGCTTGCTGGGTAAACTGAGCCCTGGGTCTCCTTCCATGTCGGCCCCAACCCCTCACCTGACCCACTGGTGACTCCCGTCTGCATGAGCCGTGCAGCCCCTACCCCTGCCCAGGAGGGGCCTGGTACTTCCGTCCTGTTTCACAGAGGCAGGACTCAGAGGCACAGGGCCGAGAGGCGAGTCTGCCCAGCCAGCAGGGGAGAAAGAGAGAGGCACTGCCTTGGGTGTGCCCACATGACGCCCAGGAGTGGGAAAGGGCTCAATGGCCATTCAGGGTTTCCAGGGGCAGCCAGACCATCAGACCTTCCCACCCGGTGGGTCTCTCCCCTCTCCTTACAGACTCAGTGGGGGCCCGGGGCCCACTGCATTTTGTCCCATCCCCTCCTCTTGCCGGTGCCTTCTTCCGCCCTCCCGCGCCTGCCTCTTGATGGAAGGGAACCACCCTGGGTACAAGTCCCATAATGCCAACACTGCCATTTGAGCCCTGCCGTGGGTGGCAGGTGGGCCCAGGAGGGTGGGGCAGGAGGACAGGGGAGGGCAGGAAGAAGGGGAGGGATAAAAACCTTTCATCGGATTGGGAGCTGTGAGGTTCCGCGAGCAGATCATTGAGAGCATCGCGTGTAGTTTATCCTCCTCTTCCTCATCATCGTCCACCGAGGCCGCGCGGCTGGCCGCTAGGTGGTGGTAGTTAATAGTGACTGCTCGAAGAGAACAGCAAGAGAGGCAGAGCATAAGGACCCTAGTCCTGGGGCAGGAGAGACCGGACTCCGTCCTTGTGGGGAGCAGAGTGGCGTCTGGGTCGCCCTCAGCCTGCAGTGCGTGGGGAGTGGAAGGGGGACCTGAGAGTCTTGTGATGATTTACTGGGGAGAGTGTGGAAGAAAGTGGGGGGACAGTAGCAGCTACAGAGCTCCACTCTTTGGAGAAGGCCCTCCCTAGGAAGAACAGACAAGAGAGAACTGAGGGGCAGCCAGGGCAGGGGAGGACAGGGCCAGTTGGGATGGGCTGGCCGCGCAGGCGCTCCCCAGCCCTGGCTCAGGCCGGGCACTACTGTTGGCGGCTGGATCCCGACTGTCCTTCAGCTTGCGTCATGGTCAAGCCCAGCCAAACGCGAAGATTTCCCCAAACCCTCCTCTTTAGGCTAAAAATCCAACCTTCTCCAAGGATTTCCCAGGGCTGCTCCCGAGGAGCCTGAGTCGCCCTACGGGGTTTCGGCTCCTCGGAGCCCCTGCTTGCCCTCCAGGGAAGTGGATCTTGACGTGAAGTGACCAGAAGTGGGAAATGACAAGGCTTGAAGAGAGGAAGTGCAGGCTGGGTAATGTAAGCCAAGCGATCGCCCGAGGTTAAATGCCAGGCTTGCAAACACGCCCGGCAGATGCGTGTCTCCTAGTCAGGCACATCGGGGGGAGGGGTCCCCCACATCTTGTGCCCTCCAAGCCTGTTGGGACTACTTGTGCTGTGGGTATGTGTTTGCAGTCTGGGGCACCCATCTGTTAATACAAAGGCAACTTGTTGACAGCTAACTGGCACAAGTTAGGACATTTAGGGAGCAGGTGCTCTGGCGGCAAACGGTCTAGGCTGGCACACGCCCTGCCCTCCTTCCCAGATCAGTGGGCCTGGTCCTGAGAAACCCGCGGGGAGCAGAGCACGCTGCCCAGAAACGGAACTCTGGTGTTGGTAGGTACCTGGCTGGGCCCAGCAGCGTGCAGCCAGGTGGGACAGGACCCACCAGTGCCCAGTGGCCTTTCAGCCCCACCCTCGTCCCACCCCAAGCTGAGTCTCACCCTTTTCAGATGCACCCCCCACTCCAGTTACAGCTCCTCTCACCAGTAGCTGGTTGGCGAGGGTTCTGGCTCCAGCGGAGTCTGTGAACGATCTGCACCATCCACAGAGAAGCCGAGGTTTTTTCCTGCCCCGCACCCAGGCCTCCTGGAGGCCAGGCAGGGGGCTGAGGCAAAATGGAGAGTCCCCCACCTTCTGTGTCTATCCTCGCCACATTCTTACCCCCGGGCAGGGCATGACAGTATGACTGAGAGAATACTGTATAGAGACGCCTGGATCAGCTGAGCCGAGGCTCTTGGGGTGACGAGGGAAGGGAAAGAGAGCAGGGAGAAGAGAAGCGAACTCTCGGGGGGGACGGCTGCAGGTGGAAGGCCCAGTGAGAGACTAAGCCCCGAGCGGCTGGCCTTATCCTGGTCTGGTCGTGGACCTCGCCTGCCGCCCCTCCTGGGTGAGGCTGTGCTCCCCCGCCGCCCCGAGTACCCTCCTCCTCCGCAGAGGCGGCGAGGGACACTCACTGTGCTCGTGTCTGTGACCAGGGCAAACAATCCGGAACACGCGGTCCGCGGCCCACCCCGTGCCCGTCTCCTCCACATCCATGGGCCGCGTGCTACCGCGTTTCCGTAGCTTGGGGAGCACCTTCCCCTGGGGAGGGAGAGGCGGGCAGTCAGGGCAGAGTCCGTTGCAGGGTCCCACCCCAGGCTGCTCCTACGAGCTCCGTGCGGGGAAAGGAAGGCAGGTAGGAGACCCACCTCACATACCCCTTCTCCCACAGCCTCCCGAGCCTGAGGTACCTTCCCCTGCTGGGTCCAGAGTGGGGGCTCTAGCTGTCCTCGAGGCAGAAGTCCGTTCTCCAGGCAGGACAAGAAGGAGAGCAGGTGTCCCCCCTGTGGGAAGTGCAGCGGTGGCCTCTGGATGCCATCCTGGCTCACCAGTACGAGTGTGCCACCGTTCTCTGGGGGCGGGGGGCGAACATGGGTGAGCAAAGCGGGGCCTTTGAGACCTCCCGGCCATCACCGCAGCCCCGTCGGCCAGGCCCCCAGACTCAGTAAGAGGACCACAGGGCCAGAGTGGGGGGGGTGACAAAGGGACAAGACATCCGATGGGCCGTGCGCACCGTGTGACCGGGAGAGCGGGTCTCTCCTCCCTCACCCCTGCGCCCAGGACAAAGGAGGCTCACGTTGCTGGTGGCAGTGGATGCAGACGATCTGACTGAAGGGCACGACCAGGGCATAGTCCCAGTAAACGCTGGAAAGAGACCAGATTGGTGTCACTGTGTCCCAAGACCAGCCACCCTGCCTTCCTCATCTCCTGGCCCCAGCACCTGCGAAACTACCCTGAAGACAGGATCACCGTAGCCAAGAAGTAACCTCAGCCAGCCATGTCCCTCGGGGCTCCATGCTGCCCTCGTGGCACAGAGCCTGGCAGTGTCAGATGCCTAGAGCTTGGCTCGGGCAGCCCTCTTACTGCCCAGGCCTGGCTGCGTCTTAGAGAGCTTGGGGATATTTCCAGGCAGCCTCTCTCTGCAATTCTTGGCATCAGATACAGTGCGAGGCCTGCCTCCTGGGGCAGGCTGCGCCTTTCCACCCCCGGCCTGGTGGCAAGCTCTTACTCCCTTCCCTGCCTCCTGGGAGGGCGTCCCAAAGCCCCCACCTCTTTTCCAGCTCGGAGTCCCCCAAAGTCCCATTCATGAGCTGGTTGGGAGTCCACTTCAGGGTTAGGCTCTCTGCAGACTGGTGCAGGGAGAGGTAGCCAGGGACAGCCTCCATGTCCTCCTTCTACAGGGAGGAGACACACAAGAAGACAGAGATGACGAGGGGCCGAGAGTCTCCCAGGGATGGCCTATGGAAAACGAACTCCAGGTGGGAGTCGGCAGGCCCAGCTAGTGCAGTCACGGGGCCCTGGCCTGGGGGCCCGGTGAAAGCAGGGGAGAGCGTGAGCCACATGTGGATGTGGGCACATCCTCTTCCTGGCTGGCCTGGTGCCACTGGCTCTGCCCTGTCCGTCTCCTGGTTGCCAAGTATGTCCTGAGCCAGCCGTACCCAAGCTGGGCGTTCCCCCGCCTGCTGGCTGCCATTCCTGTCCTCAGATGGCCTGGTTCTCAGTTTGCCAGAGCAGATGCCATTTCTGGCTCCTGCAAGTTCATGACTGGGCGTGAGACAGTGAAGTGGGGGTGAGGTCCTTATCTCCCTTCTCTCTGGTCAAGCCCCTTAGGAAAGTGATAAATGTGGCCGGAAGGTTCCAGTCCTGGGGCCTTGGGAGGAGGGAGGTAAGGGGCGGGCACTAGGCTTTCCTACCGGCTGCACCAGCACGTTGTTCTTGCCGTAGAGCAGCCGCGTCCTCGAGTTCTGGTGCAGGGACTCCACGTACTCGCGGGCGCAGGCGGCTAGCCTGTCCTCCGAGGCGCTGCCGCTCGAGTGCCGCTTCCGGATCTGCACAGAGCCCCAGCTCAGCCCCAGCCCTCGGGGAGCAACCCGGGAGGTTGAGGACCCTGGACTTCCACGCAGACCCTCTCTGGATGACCCCGGGGGTCCTTCCTGCCCCTACTTTGCTTTCAGCCAGGTGTGCCCCTGGGCATTTATGTGTTCTTAGCATTAAGTGCCAGTGTGGGGAAGAGGCTCTTCTGAGGTAGCCACTACCTTGGGGCATCTCCAAGTCCCAGCCTGTGTCTGCAAAGAACGTGGAGGCCAGCTGCTCCCCCCACATGCCCGTGGACATAACTTGGATGAGCACACGGGGTGGGGAGAGGGATGCCTACTCCTAGGGCTGGGCGCTTCGCAGGGGAGTCCTGGCGATTAAAGGGACCCCGGATACGGTGTCTCTGGACAAGCTCATCAGCAGAAGGGTCAGTCCAGTAGTGATCGGCTGTCTTGAGCTTGGTGTACTCCAAGGCACAGGGTCCCACTGTGGAGACAGACACAGCCCTCAGGTGGTGCCCGCTACACCTGCCCCTAAGCCCCCACTGGCCCAGCAGAGGCCTCTCTGCTTGTAGGCTCACCTAGAAGACAGGCCAAGATGGGACCAAACACAGGGTCTGCCAGTAACGCCTCCTTCTCATAGTACTTGCTGCCAGTGGGAGAGACAGACGGGGCACTGCTGGGCTCCCGGACTCACCCCAGGGCGGTCAAGCTCACCAAGCAGGGACAGTCCCACAGAGACCAAATTCTTGTTAGTCACCAAGAAGGAATAAACGCGTAAGAATGGAGCTTGGTGGGGTGCCTGGTGTGGTCTACGCTTTTGAGGAGCTACAGGGGAGAGTGGGCGTGCCTGTGGCCTGTGCTGGACAGCCGAGCATGCTGAGGGGCGGGGCTGAAGGAACAGTCAGGAGGTGGGCCCCGGGAAGGGGCATTCACCTGCAGTTCTCCACCAGGTACTGCACGACCCTGTCCAGCACCTTCTCGATGAGCGCTGTGCGTACCCATATGTGTTTCAAGGCCTGTGGGCTGAGGGCTGGGGCCTTCCCACTGGCAGAGCCCTGTCTCCGCAGCGTTTCCTGGTTACTCACCAAGGGTTTCCTGCAAAGAGGGGTGGCCTTTAGGGGTGCAAGAGCCCAGGGCTGAGCCCCAGACTAGTGGCACTGGGGGCGGAGCTTGGTGCCATAAGACCAGAGCCCAGAGGACTGGCTAGGATGCGGGAGCTGAGGGCAGGGGGATAGGGCCTAGTGCCTGTATGGGGCCAACACCCACCCTCAGGCTGGTCCTGAGAGGCCCCTCAAGAAAAGAGCCCAAAAGCCAACCTGGGAAGTCACCAATACCAAACGGTAAGAGCAGAAGGGAGGGGTGGGAGGGCCAGGCCCAGGGCTCACCTGCCCTCTCCTTGTTGCTGCAGTTCTTGTACCTTGTGGCAAATCTCCCCGGCCACTGGGCATGTCTTCCCCACCTTGGTGAACAGAGCAGCTACCTTGTCACTGCGCAGGAAGCCGGCGGCACGGCGTCTTAGCTGATGCAGGAGGCAAGCCTCCACTGCACCTGGGCCACAAAGGGAACCAGCACTTAAGCCTGGGTAAGGGGGAGAAGGGAGAACACTCCTCTTCCCCACACCTAGGGAGGGGAGAGGAGCAAGGGCAGGCCTGACCCATGCTAGGACCAGGAGGTGGGGTGTCAGTTTTAGCCAGGCCAGCAACACCGACCTCCTTTTAAAGTTCCCCTTCTCATCCATCTGTTCCTGCCCTGAATGGGCCTGGGAGGCTCTGACGTGCCACGCCGTTCATCTCCCTCACCTGGTGCACACATGCGTCCTTCGGTACGCAGCACTGGGCAGTGAGGGCCAAAGTTGCCAATTCCAGGTGCCATGGGTGGCTCCACCCCCTGGCCACTTACTGGACTGGGGGCCTAGGGAGCATACAGCCCGGCAGCCCTCCTGGAGAGCAGGGATGATTTGGTTGCTAAGAAACGGGCTCTGGAGAAGGAGCTGAAATATTGAGGAAGACATTGCAGAGATCAGACCTGACAGCAGCCCCTGAATTATTGATGAGCCCAGCAACTGAGAGTGAGAGATTTCTATCTCCCAAGCAGGGAGGGCTTCCCTTCATTCATTCATGGTCTTAGGTGCCAGGCTTCCTCTCTCTGCCTGGACACTGCCTACCGCAGACAGGCTCCACAGGAAGAAAGGCAGGGCTCGCTGGGGAGAGTGGGGAGTTACCGTGGCCACGTATAGAATCTAAAGATACTTATGTGTGTATATGGATGGGGGGCAGGGGGGAAGAAGGGACTTGGCCGTTATTGAGGTCAAGCTAACTGCTTTACAAGAGTGCAGGAAGTTCAGAAAGGGGAAGTGATTTATCTGATCACGGAAACATAGTGGTTAGGACTAGGCCCCAGGGCCCCAGACCCTGGCCTCAGCTTCTTGCACCTTCTGCAGGTGTGTTAAGAGGGCAGGAAGGCGCCGGTGGGAGAAGGTGCCGTTTTCACGAGGATTAAAAACAGTGCCGTGCTGGAGCCGGGGAGCCAGGCTAACAAGGTCTGGAGCTGTGGCGGCCACTCGTAGTTTCTCTGGAAAACGTGTGTGACTAATGCTCTGAGTCTCTGTATGGGGAATATTTCTAAAGACTGGCACGAATGCTACATGAGATCAACAGGATCCCGCACGCACGGGGCGCTTGGCCCCTGTCGGTCTCTGACTCCTCACCCCTTTTTGTCCAGACTCTGTTCTGGAGCTCACCTGTAAGGGCTGGGATTTTGCAAGACCTCTCCTTGGCAGGGAAAGGACAGGATGCACTGGAGACAGGATCACAGAGGGGGTTGGAGATGCTGTTCTCTCAGACACAGGGGAAATGAAGCTCCTCATTTATTGTGACTAGTGCTGGAGTAGGAGACCCAGACTTAGGACATAACCACTGAAAACAGATGTTCTCACCTGTTTTGCCTTCATTTTAGTAAGTGACAAGCAGTCAGGTAAGTGACTGTAAAAGTTTTGCTTGGCCCTCTCTTGTCCCAAAGTCAAAATGCTGCAGAGTCCCAGGAGACTGGCCAGCTTGGTGAGGGCATCCCAGGGCAGGGGAAATGAGGCAGGACCCTCCTGCTCCCGGGTCCTTCCTGCCGGAGCTCTTCCCTACTTGGCCTTGGAGGACCTTACACATGTTCATACGAGGGCCCCAAAACCTGGAATTATCTTCTGGAGGGCGAGCCCTTGGTAGTACAGCTTCCCCTACCAGGTGAGTGTTCTAGGAACCTACCTGCATCAGTGGGCTAGCTGGTGGTGTTGTGAGAGGCTGTGTTGGGCTTCAGTGAATTTGTTATAAGATTCTTTCAATGTGTTTGCCCATTTCACGATGGGTGATTTATGAGGGCACCTGCCCATACCACGCTGAGTGTTCAGCAGTTTTTGACCAAAAACAACATGACTCCCAAACCCCACTCTCACTATTCACCCCATCTTGCCCCGAGCGACTTTCTTTTGTGTCCCCAGATGAAATAAGTCCTCAAAGGGAAGTGTTTTGCCAATGTGGAAGAGGTGAAACAAAAGATGGCAGAAGCACCCAAAAAAGCCATCAAAATCGACAAGTTCAAAAACTGTTTTGGGCAGTGGGAAAAAAGTCTCGATAGGTGTATTGCATCAAATGGAGAGTACTCGAAGGTGACTGAAGTTTTAACATGCAAGAATACACACACAGTGTTTTATACATAACTTCCAGGTTTGGGGGTCTCCCCTCGTTCATCTATGTCCACATGTGCATGCAGAGACGGACATCTACACATGTGATGTGTGTACGGGGCACATGCTGGAATCTTTGCTGGTGTCCACACACTCCTTTCTGTAGCGAGCCCCTTTGGTCCCTGGAGGGCTTGATGGCCTTGGGGGTGGGGCACAGGCAAGAGACCATGTCACCCCAGTCTCTAGGTCCGGGGGCTGCTGCCGCCACAAGTCCGAGCCTGAAGAAGGCGGTGACTATTTTCTAGGGCCGCACTCCTCACCCAGGGCAGGAGAGAAGCAGCACTGAACAGGCCAGACTGGCATCATGTGGCGCCCATCCGGCAGGGAATCAAGTGCCTTGGTGACGTGACTAATGACTGGGATAATGAGTCATTAACCTCCCCACCTTCCCCAGGAGATTGAATGCAGCCCTGCTGGGGAGCCCAGGAACGGCGGGCAGCGGCCCTCCCATCGGCCTGGCCTCACCCACCTTCCTAGGCAGCCTCTGAGCAAGGCCTTCCTCAGCACTCACTCCGAGCAGGGAACATGGAGAGGAGCCCAAACTGCACACCCAGTCCTCTGCTCACCCCACAGCCAGGGAAGGCGCCCGGGCAATGTCTGGGGAAGACGAACCCCTCCCGCCCCTCTACTTGGCAAGCAAAGCGAACGGCCCTCTATGCCAGGTATTCCGAACCCAGTTCTACAGGCTCCTTGGCCAGCAATTGTTCGAACTACCCCTTTGTTCCCCATTCCCACAGGGCCGTCTCCACAGAGAATCAGCACATGCACGAACAATGTTACCGAGTGCAGCATGCAGGCAGGACAACAACATGGTAATAGGAATAACAATGATAACACTAACAGTAAGTAAGAACCGCTACCCTAAGAGGGCTGGGAGATGGGCGTCTGGAGCTCCAATGACCCCCCCGAACTGTGTGCGGAGTTGTCGACATGCTCCAGCACCCTTAAGGTGAGCACTTTTATTCTGGACCCATGGCTTTCAGCTTCTAAAAGGGGTCCCTGACCCCCCAAATTTAAGAACCTTGCTCTAAGATGTTCAGGTTGAGCAGAAACATAGACTTTCAAAACTCAGAGACGCAAATATAAGACTCTCGCCCCGCCCTCCCTTTAATAACAGTGAACGGCCCCCTCGGGGCTGCAGTTCCGGAGCATCAGCACACTGTCCAGCCCCCTGCCGTCCTTGCTCCTCGGGGGAAGCCCACGCAGAGACCCGTGCCTCTTCTCCCCTCCTGTCCGAAGGCCCAGAGCACCAAGCAGGAGCGCGCCGCTGCCTTGCTGCTCTTCCCACCCCAGACAGCCACTGCGGGGGGGCCGTGGCAACGGCAAGGGGGGGCACCTGTCACAGCTAAAGCACCGAGTCAGCAGGACCTGTCCCCCTCTAACTGAGCTCTCTGGGCCCTGGTCACCCAGATGTAAGAGCCGCAGGGCCCCCTATCCCAGTGTGTCCAGGTTCACCTACAGCCCTCTGGACGCACCAGAACAGGAGTGGGCAGCCCTGACAGTATTCAGCTCATTTCATGTGCAAAAGCACAGGCCAACTTTTAAAAGCCAGCAGTTTTTGTTCATTAGTTGGCGAGGAGAGGTTTGGTGAATGAATAGAAACAGAAATAAAGACATGACTCAAGCGTGTCATGGTATCTCCCCACCCTGGCCTTCTGGTAGCCTTCTGAGTCACCGTGCCAGGTGGGCCCAAGGCACCCTCTCTACCCTGTCATCTCATGCTGCTGATGGGAAGGCCCATGGAACCACACCTCTGGGCAGGAGTGGAACCAATGTTAACCCTGGCACCTTGCTGTGGACATCTCCCTTCTCCTAGAAGCTCTGGCACCATCTTCCCAGGGCGACACCGGGAACGACAGGCCCAGACCAGCCCTGCACCCTGCATCTCTGCCTCACTGGCCTCTGACGTGTCCCTGAGGTCTATTAAGTTATAGGGTTAACAAATGCTAAATGGGTGAAGACTACAAGTGCTAATGGAATACGATAGGGACCCCTCCTGCAAATCCATTACACACCAATTTAATCATTTCAAGGAGTCCAATTTGGAATGAAGCAGGTATTAGTAGACAGAGATGGAAAGGACTTGGGAAGGGGCTGAATCTTCTCATGCCTCGCTGGAGGGAGAGCTGACTGGTACCGCCCCCATGGAGGCAATGTGGCATGATCTACCAGCATTACAAGGAATCTCTGGCCCAGTAACCCCTCTCAAAAAATCTAGTCTACAGATATAACTGCAAGGTTACTTGGTTACAACAGCAAAGGCTAAAAACCATCCACATGTCCATCAACAAAGGACAGGTTAAGTAAATATAGCACATTCACAGAGGAGAATATTATGCAACCCTGAAAAAGAATGAGGATTCTCTCTAGAAACTAATAATGGAAGAGCAAGATGCAGAGCAGTATTATTGCATGGTGCCCTGATTATAAAAAAGGGTGGGATAAACAAGGAAACCAATTTTTTATTACTATAAAAAATTCTGGCCCTGGCTGGTGTAGCTCAGTGGACTGAGCATGGGCCTGTGAAGCAAAGGGTTGACGGTTTGATTCCCAGTCAGGGCACATGCCTGGGTTGCAGGCCAGGTCCCCAGTAGGGGACACATAAGAGGCAACCACACATTGATGTTTCTCTCCCTCTCTTTCTCCTTCCCTTTCCCTCTCTCTAAAAATAAATAAATAAAATATTAAAAAAAAATTCTGGAAGGATACACAGAGACAAAAGTGGTAGTGGTTACCCACGTAGGAATCAGTAAGTGAAGAGGGGCTGGGAATGATGTGAGACTTTGCACTGTGTATCTTTTGCATAGTTTTGATTTTTGAACCAAGTAGATATACTACCAATTCAAAATAATTATTATAACAATTGAGTAGGTGCCCATTCCAGCCAGATACCAGTAGTCCATCATGGCATGATACTAGAGGACTTTCCAAACTAGAGGTGGATCAAAACTCACAAAACCCACGGGCACCCACCCATTCCATCACCAGCAACCTCAGCAAATGGTCTCCCAATTGGCTTGGCCTCCCATCCCCACAGATGCATCTGGGCTCTGCTGAGGGAAGCCACAGGTAACCTGAGCTGGTCAGGGGCCAGAGAAACAACTCAGTGGGCTGGGACACGCTCAGGTGTCTCGGGAGCCCACAAAAATGGACAAAAGCTATGGCTGCCCAGGAAATGCAGGAGTGGTTCAGTCAGTCCAGGGGTCCTCAGAAACAACCCTGGCTTTCACTGCATATCTGTGTTGAAAGCTGCACTCAGGAGCCAAGGGGCCTGGATAAGCCCAGACTGGTAATAGAGGGACGTGCAGAATGACCTTCAAGGAACTAGGCCTAGGGACACAGCACCCAGAGTTAGCACAGCATGACATGAGGGCTGGGCCTGAGGCTCTGAGCCAGGAGGGGTTCGTCATTGGAGGAGCAGGTGTTCCCTGCTCTCCCCTCCCACCTCTGCCAGCTGCTACCTGTGCGAGGGAAGAGTTCGGCTGCAGTTGCCATAGAGCCCCAGTGAGGAAAGCACGGGTGGAGCAGCCAGCCACAGGTTTGGGGACTCCACTCAGAGCAGAATTTTTAAAAGCCTTGGGTGGTGGAACCAAGACTGTCAGAAAAGGAGCAGCCTCGCTGGCAAGAAAGGAAAGGGTGGGATGGGTGGCCTCTTTTTAAGTTAGGAACTTCCTCTAACTGCTAATGGAGGAAGTCAAAGTTTACCTGCAGCGAGGAGATGGGAGGAGCAAAGAGGCTGGGCTGGTTGAAGTCCTCAGCCTCTCTCCTCCCAGCTCCCCTGGCTGGTACTTCCACCCAGGGGCTCAAAACGAGCCTTTCTATGATAACTAGGGTTCACTTTCTCTCAGCCTACACTGGGTGATGATGGCTGTTTGCTTCAGTTTGAGGTGGCAACATTCAGCCTCGTTCAACACCCTAGAACAAGACGGCACTGCCCTGATATTGCAGAACTAAGATGAGGGAAATGAAATTCATACCTCACATACGCATCTTCCTGGCCCCACTGGGAGTGCAGGGCAAGGCCAGCAGGCGTAGTACTCCGAAGGCTTCCCAGGGAACCAGGCCAGTGCTGGCCTCATGCAGCTTGGCAAGGGACACATCGCCTCCCAGAGAGCATCTATGGACACCATGCTTGGTGACCGGAGCTGTGTCTCCCCGACAGCTAACTGCTCCTCAATGCCCCACTCCTCCAGACTCCACCACTGGGCAGACCTCACAGGCAGACCCATCCCTGGGCAGCTCAGGCTTTTGCAGCAAGACAGACACGGGTTGACATGCTTTCCTTACTAGCTACTTGACTTTGTGCAAATCACTAAGTCTCTCTGTGCTTCAGCTGCAATTGGGGAAAAGAGCAGGCACCTCAATAGGTGTTGAGTGACTGAAGGCAAAGCATATGCAGAGGTGCAAATGGATCCGTGATTACACCCAGCACACTGAAGGTGACCATGAACCTGATGCCTTCCCTCCTGTGCCCACAGATGGTCTGGGGTGCTCTTCCTCCCGAAGGCCGCCCGTTCCACCTCTCGAGGGTGTAGCTCCGGCAAGCATCCATTCGCTTTCCTGTATCTTTAAAGTTTCCCTATGAGAGACTTTCCATTTGCATATAAACGTTCTGTAATTTTTCCAACTTAAACAAAAAAGACACCACCACCACCATCACCCACCTTGGCCCTACATCCCCATTCAGGCGCTGAACCATTCAGCCGCTCCCCTTTATGTAAAATTTCTCAGGGAAGTTATCTATGTTCGCTGACTCTATCTACTTCTCCCGTCCTCTCATCGTCCCCCCCTTTATAAAAAGAACATTTCATTATGAAAAATCCCACACATACACAAAAAAGGACAATACGACGAACGCTGTGCAATGGCAAAGTCATGACCAACCTGGTTTCAGTTATGCTGACTCCAACCACTTTTTCGCTTTTCCCCAGATTATTTAAAAAATTTTTTTAAAAGATTTTATTTATTTTCTTTTTAGAGAGAAGAAAGGGAGGGAGAAAGAAAGGAAGAGAAACATCAGTGTGTGGCTGCCTCTCATGTGCCCCCAACTGGGGACCTGGCCCACAACCCAGGCATATGCCCCGACTGGGAATCAAACTGGCCACCCTTTGGTTCGCAGGCCGGCGCTCAATCCACTGAGCCACGCCAGCCAGGGTGCCCCAGACTATTTTGATGCAAATTTTATTAAAAAAAAATTTTAAGCCCTGGCTGGCGTAGCTCAGTGGATTGAGTACAGGCCTGCGAACCAAAGGATTGCGGTTTGATTCCCAGTCAGGGCACATGCCTGGGTTGCAGGCCAGTTCCCAGCAGGGGACACATGAGAGGCAACCATACATTGATAGTTCTCTCCCTCTCTCCTTCCCTTCCCCTCTAAAGATAAATAAATAAAATCTTTTGAAAAAATTTAATTGACTTTAGCAAGAGAGAGAGAGAAAAACACTGATTTGTTTTTCCATTTATTTATGCATTTATTGGCTGATTCTTGTATGTGCCCTGACCGGGGATCGAACCGGCAACCTTGGTGTATCAGGACGACGCTTTTATCAACTGAGCTACCTGACCAGGGCTAGAAGCAAATTTTAGATAGACATCATAGACTTTTATCTATAAAATTTCAGTATGTATCTCTAAAAGATGATTCTTTTTAAACATGTGCACAGTACTTTTTAAACATCCTGATTGAGTTCCTGGAGTACAAATTTCTCTGACTGTCCAGATGCTTCAAACTCTCAGAAACATGAATTCCCAGATGGAAACCTGGAGAAGGTTCTAGGAGGCTTCATGGGGAAGCCTGTAGGATCACGAGGACAAAGTAGAATGTCACTGCTGGTGTGATGACAGCTACCTCAGTCGGTGAGCACCCGCTGCATCCCCAGCTCCCTGTAGTGCACTTTCCTGGCCGGCATCGTTCTCTTAATCTACACACTGGGGCCCTGGGGCAGGTTCGGAGTTGCTGAAAACTGGCACACATACTTAGTGACCGGGACAGGGGTGAACCCAGGTCTGTCGGACTCCAAGCTCTCAGCCACAGACCACAGCCACTGCCCTCAGCCATGGCCCAAACCGGGGTGAGGGGAGCCTGTTCCCCAGAGGGCCTTCTTTCCTACTCATTCATTTCCAGAGGGAAGGTAGAAGCCAGATGCCCTAAGAATGTGGTGTTCATTCAGTGCGGGTGGGCAGTAGAGAGAAGGAATCCCTTTCACTGAAAAGAGACAGACTAAAAACTGCCTGGAGTCTGAATCTCAGTGCTAAAATATCTCTGGCTGCAATATCCCAGGTGAGAGGCAACCCTTCAGTAGCGCCTGCTTCTCCCCTAGCTCATTAGCATTTCCTTGCCATTCCCCAGAGGAGCTCACTGCAGCAGACCTTCCTGGCTAATGACAGCTGCTTAGCAACAGGGAGCGGGTTAATAAAGCCCTGATATTGTTCCCAGCTCCACAGACTCCACCCCTCTCCCATTACAGCTCATCCTCTGCCAGAAGCAACCCTCGGGTTAACAGATCTTTGATCTGTGCTGGGAGAGTCAGGAACTTGGTGACGCCAGCTCGGGGCTGCCCAGGTCTGGCCTGGAGTCTGCCCCAGTGCCTCCTGAGGAGAGGAGACAATTGTGAGTCTGAGAACCAAGGGGCCAGGCCAGGAACCTCGCTGCGGACCATGTAAATCCGCTCTACCACCAAAGGTTAAAATCCAACCTCAGCACCCAGTCAGAATAGAGCAAACAGAAGTACGGGCACACCTTGTGTTATTGCACTTTGCTATATTACGCTTCACAGATGCTGCATTTTTTTTAGATGTTGCACTTTTTACAGACTGAAGGCAAGATCCTCCACTAACAAAAAGCTTATGTCTTGCTTTGTTGTGAGTGGTCTGAAACTGAACCCGCAACGTCTTTGAGGTACTGTGGAGGCAGACACACCCAGACCCGCAAGAGGGTAGGGCAGGTCCAGGGAAAACACTGGTATTCCCGGGCTGAAGCCTAAGTTGAGTATGCCTTCTTTAAGCACATATATTGTTATTACAAATGCAGAGTTCAAAGGTGAAACCTGGGACAATTTACTGTTCAGCCTTAACCTTGAGTTGTCTGCAAGCCAAAGTCAGAAGCACCTTGCCCTCTGGTGCCCAGAGGAAGGGGTGGCAGGAGATAATTAGCCTACACCTGGGGGTTCAATAAGCCACAAAGAAAACAAGCAGCATTATTTTGATTCAAGGATAAGTCTACATTAAAGTAGAAGTTTCAAAGACCATAGTATGAAACAAAATGCAAACCTGACATGACCTGACAAACCACAGAGTGGTAGGTAGTTTTGGGCCTACTCTCCAAGCCTCAGACTTCACCAGCGGGAGGGGGCGGTCACTCGGGTCCTGATCCTCAGGTCTCGGGGTTCATAGGGGGCTGCCTCAGTGGGAGCGGCAGTGCAGCCATGCTGTGTGGTCAGGGAACAGTGCACAGACAACCCCTCCCTGCCAGCCAGGTTTTTCCAGCAAAGCTTCCTCGTAAGGTCTCTCTACCTGTGGGGGCATGACGGGTTTCTGGACAGGCAGGTTTAGGAACCACCAGAGCAAACACACAACAAATGTACACTGCTTGCCAGTCCTGGGAGTCCCATCCTTAATGTAAAAGGAACTGGGGTCTGGCGCGACTTCCCGGAGTCTGCCCAGGGCCAAGTCCTGACTCAAGGATTGTTCCGTTCCACTTCTATGGCTCTCCAGGAAGGCTCTGTTTCCAGTTCAAATGTCTCCATTCTAAGAAAATTCAGACAAGCTCATCCTGCCAGGCCCTGCCCTCCTCAGTCATTTCCTAGCCCTCCTCTACCAAGAACAGAGGGGCCCAGGGCCCAGCACTCCCCAAAGCGCTAGGGAATGTCACGTGGCCACTCCACAGTTAATCCAGTCTCCACAGCCTTCGCCTGACCCAATCTCTCAGCACCTTCCCCGCACGCCCATTTCTCCCAGAACAAAGCTGAATTCTGGATGTGGTGAGAACAGCAAGACCCAGTATTAGGCTGAATCTACTTCAGACTAAAAATGTATTCCTGAGCATTTTTCCAGGGGATGACGGGGACTGGCATATCAGAATCTTCAAAAAGTCAGGAGGTGGAGTTTTCCCTCAAACTGTATCTGTTCTTCCCTCTGCCTCCCCCAAGAATCCCTGGTTATGATTCCACTGTGTGATGCATGTGAATGGCTTGCAGGCCGGGAAAAAGATTGATGATCACTGCTTTAAACCAACCTGGTTGAGCCCAGATTGAGGTTTACTTCACTGAATACCAAGTCTGACAACGCATGAGGATTCCTTCTTCAGTGGGTCCCACGTGCCCCAGCCTGAGCTTTATATTGTTGGCAGCCCCCACTCCGCATGTCCCCCTTGTGACTGTGCACCAAGCCCAAGGCAGAGGCAGCAAACTGGCAGAGGCTGGCAGATGTCTTTTGTGTGGCCCACACAGTTTTCTGGAAAGGGAAATTAGCTATCAGCATTTAAAAACTGGGAAATTTCATGTAATATCGCAGACTTCTGGGTTCTCTTAAGCCAAACAGAGGCCATGGCAGGCCCGGGCTGGCATTCGTGCAGGAGCTGAGTGGTGGCTGCCTCTTCAAACAGGGCAAGCGCCGTCCACTTCAGCCCGGCCCAGCCCCCACTGCGGCCTGCTGTCCCACAGCCGGACGGCTTCTGGTGGACCTTTCTCACCTGACCCTGTATGCATTTAAGTTTGCTCTCCTGGACCCAAGACACCTTCTGAGATCCAGCAGATCAGGGTTCCTCTGGCTCCTGGGCTGACTTGTGACCTTGGGTCCAATACATAAACCCTTTCTATTTCAGCAACTGAAACTGGTCGAAAGAAGAGAATCATTCCTGTTGAGGATGATACCCTGCCTGCTGGAGAGCCCTGGGCTTTCAGGCAGGAGAAAAAAGCAAAAGCCCCACTGGCTCCTAGGGGCCCCTGGACTGGTTGAAAGAGAGCTAATGGTTTCTTCTCACCCGAATTGGCCTGATGTGGGACGCCTAATCGCTTTTCCCCCTGCTTCTCTTTCCCCACTCCCTCACGGCCACCCACGTGTGGCTCCCATGCACAAGCTGTTTGTGCTAATTTACTTTGTTTTCTGTGGGTGCTCTGGACAAAGCCTAGCATCAAACCACTCCAAACTGGGCTGCCGGCAGAGCCCTTCTGGTGACAACGACAGACAGTGGCTGACGCCAGGGGAACACAGTACAAGCAGAAAGGAGTAGAGCCCTAATGAACACTCTTCAGAGCCACTTACTGCAGGACTAGCAGGCTTGCTCCCTAGCATAGGTTCTACCCCAGCAAAGACTCCTCCTTGTAAATCTGGGGATCATTACATCACCTCAGAGAACAGGGAAAACGGACCCAACAGGGAGATGGTGGGAATTCAAATCCCGCAAACCTAGCTTCAGCCTCAACATTCCGAAGAAGGAAGGGCGGCATTTTCTGAGCTCTCACAGTGCTAGGAACACTCACACGCCTCATCTCAATCCCCACAAAAACTTCTTGAGGCGGGAATTCTCCCCGGTTTTTAGAGGAGCAAATCCAGGGTGACAGATGTTGAGGAACTTGTCCAAGATGACTTCAGAAGCAAGCTGAGCACCAGGATGTGTGTGACTCCTGCCTGTCACTCAGGCTCCGCCGGCAGGCCACCTCTCCCCACTCATCCTCTCCTACCTGCTTTATTTTCCTTCATGGCTGTTATCATACCTGATGTTGCATGATATATTTACGTGTGTGCTCGTTTTCTGTCTCCCCACAGGATGTGAGCCTCTGTGACGGGAGACTGTCCATCCTGGTACTGCTGTTTCGCTGCCTGGAGGACAGCACTTGGCTGGATATTCAGTCTTTAGGGCTGGACCGAGGGGAAGAGCAGCTCTATCTGCCTCACCAGGCGACTGTCAAAAAGTATCCCCTCCACATCCGCTCTTTCCTCGCCCTCAGAAATGCACCACCTCCCTCCTAACCCCACTCTCGGAGGCCACGTAAACTAATACAGAGACGGCAAAAGGCTCTGTGTCCCCTCAGAAAGGCAGTTGCAGGGGATGTTAAATCCCTGGAAATCAAAGAAAACTCTGCTATGTGTAGAGACAGGATTGCTCCTGCAAAGGCAAAACTGCTCATGTCGAGGGGGAAGTGATGGTTTTTTACGGACTTTCTCCCTCCTCAGGCGGGAAGGCTTCGGCTTTCCCTCCTACCCTACACGCGTGTTGTTTTGCGTCCCGTCAAGTGCTCGGAGATTTGGGATGCTGCAGCAACACAGGCGGGACTAATGAGAAAGTAGATGTGGCACAGAAAGCATTCGAAAGCACAAAGCCTTCCTCAAAGTTAATCTAAGGATAAACCAGATTGGTGGCTCCCAAGCCCTGACTACCTAGGAAAATGCTTCTTCTTTTTTTTTTAAGATTTTATTTATTTATCTTTAGAGGGGAAGGGAAGGAGAGAGGGAGAGAAATATCAATGTATGGTTATGTCTCGTGCATTCCCTGCTGGGAACTGGCCTGCAACCCAGGTATGTGCCCTGACTGGGAATCGAATCGCGATCCTTTGGTTCACAGGCCCGTGCTCAGTCCGCTGAGCTACACCAGCCAGGGTGACAATGCTTCTTAAAGTGTGGTCCCTGGACCTGCAGCATCAGCATGACCTGCAAATTTGTTAGAAATGCAAGTTCTCAGGCCCACCCCAGACCTACCAGAACCACCAACTCCAGTGTTGGGACCCATGGAACTGTTTTAATAAGCCTTTCAGGTTACTCTGATGTATGCTACAATTTGAACATGGCTGTCTGAGGGAACTAAGCATGCGTGTATCCCTGGGTCCTGAAGATCCTTATTCAGTAGGTCTGGGATAGGGCCCAGGGAGATTTCAAAAGCTTTTGAGTTGATTCTGACTTGCACCCAGATATTTTTTTATTTTTTTAAGATTTTATTTATTTATCTTTAGAGGGGAAGGGAAGGAGAGAGGGAGAGGAATATCAATGTATGGTTGCCTCTCGTGCATCCCCTGCTGGGAACTGGCCTGCAACCCAGGCGTGTGCCCCGACTGGGAATCGAACCATGATTCTTTGGTTCACAGGCCCACATTCATTCCACTGAGCTACTCCAGCCAGGGCTGCACCCAGACTAAAAACTATGAAACCTGAAGTCCCATCTTTCCCTGGCACCAGGACAGTGTTTTCCATTTTAAACCCAGCTCCCACAATCCCCTGGTCACTCACCACACAGAGCAATGATGTGGCTGCTGTCTTCGTGCACAAACTTCCTGGTGACGGCCTCCTCCATGATTTGCTTCACCTGTTGGCAAAAGGGCAGTATCGTCATTTTTTTCCTGATCAGAGGCCTGTGGGCAAGTAAATCGTGTGGCTCTACCATCCTGTCAGAGTTTAGACACTTGCAGAGTAGATCACAGGATGGGAGGGGAGGGGAAGCAAATTTTCCTCTGCACAGACAGCTCTAAGCATCTTGGTAAGGCAACCAGGGAAAGAGACACCGTAAGCCCACCAAGCACTCAGCGCCAACGTCCCAGCCCCAGAGGAAGTGCCTGCCGTGGCAGACAGGGGTGGGATGCCGTTTGCTCATCTGCACTTCACTGGAGAAGGGCTTCTGGGCAGACGCACTGTCCTTTAGGGACAGACTGTCTCGGTACGGGCTGTGGATAAACAACCTGGCCCTCTTTTTCTCCCCCTTCTCTGAGGTTAGGGGTAGGTCCATCCAGGCCTCAGGGACACTTTCCACACACTCACAAGCCCAGCTTTCTTTCCGTCTAGGGAACACCCTGATGTTTGGGCTCCTACCCAGGCGTAAAAGCTTCCAAATACCTTGTAAAGTAAGCACTTACATCTTTAAGAAAACACACACACACACATACACACACGCGTGACTCTCTTTATTGGCATGTAGTAAACATAGAAAAGGGTATATATCACAATTATACAGCCCGATGAATTTTCAAATGGAACACACCTGTGAAACCAGCATCCAGATTTAGAAACAGAACGCATGACCTGCACCCTTCATGCTACCAAGTTTCCTTCTCGTCACCACTCCCCTCAAGGGTACCACTATCCTGACTTCTAACATTACAGTGTAGTTTTGCGGGGTTTTGTAGTTTTACTGGATGGAATCGCTCAATGTAGTATTTTGTGACTGTGTTTCTTTTGCTCCCTGGTGTGATTGTGAGATTTGTTCATGTTGTGTGTAGTTGCGGATTGTTCATTCTCCATTGTGTGAACACTCCACAATTGACTGGCATTTGGGTAGTTTCCAATTTAGGGCTGTCATGAATGGTGTTGCCATGGACATTCTGGATATGTCTTTGGGGGAACATGGGTACTCATTTCTTCGGATTTATATTTTCAGGCAAGGAATTTCTGATGTATTATTTTCCACTTTAGTAGATTTTGCCGAATTGTTTCCAAAGTGGCTGTACCAATCTACACTCCATCAGCAGTGTGTGAGGTTCTAGGTGCTCCCAACATTTAAGCCAAGCACTTTTGATGTCCTGGGGGAACTGCCAGGAGACAGATACTAATCCTAGAGATTAGAGGAATGGATTACGTCAAGCCCAGTGTAAAATCTTTCAGATAAAGCAAGCTCTGGGCAGAGCTAGGTTTTGCCATTCATTTTGGACTAGGCATGAAATGTCCTGATGCTGCCCTTGCTCCTAAGTCCCTCACCTAGGACTGTACTGATAGAGCTGCTGAAGCCCAAGGGTAGGGAGGTAGGAGATGGAGGCTTCTCCTTGCTGGAAACTGCTCGTGGTTAGCAGTTAGGTAAAGGGGTTCAGACCAATCCTGTGCTCTAAAAAACTCTTAAAAGTGCCTTGGCTGGTATGGCTCAGTGGCCTGAGCACTGGCCCGCAAACCACAAGGTTGCTGGTTCGATTCCCACTCAGGGCACATGCCTGGGTTGCGGGCCAGGTCCCCGGGTTCTACTTCCCTTCCCCTCTGTCTAAAAGTAAATAAATAAAATATTTTTTAAAAATCCTTGAAAGTTTCCTAGATTACTTACCAATGGGTGTTTGCATTAAATAGAGCATAACATCACAGCTCAAAACCTGTAGGCATCTGAGGCCAGTATGGCAGAGTTTTAGGTTAGGAGAACCTACAGATGCCCCTAGAATTTGGATACTAGAGGCCCACTGTGAAAAACCAGACTTGCCTACAATTATCCCCACTGTCTGTACTTGTGAGAGAAGAAAGGATATTTCTCTTGAAATGAAGTACTCAAAGGGGAAGGGAACTAAGTTCAAAGCAGGTCAACTTTTGTCAGGTAATATACATAGCTGTGGCGTATTCTGGACATGCCTCACATTTGTTTAAAATTCATTCTTAGACTTGTACAAACAGCCTTCTAGGTACTGAAAAAAGAATCGTTGTCTATGTCAAAAATCTTTCCTATCATCTCTGAGCAACCCAAAATTTGGGTCACACTAACAATCCTAGCACCTCTGTCCATAATTTGGGTATGGCTACTTTTTTGTTATTGGTTATATTGTTCACGTGTCTCTCTCACTAGACTGCTTATTTCCTGAGGATAATCGCTGAGATTCGAGATTTCCCTTTTCTTTGGGGAGACCGGAGTTGGGGCTTAAGTGCTGATTTGATATACTCCTAGCCTAAAAAGCTTTGTCTTGGCCACTTCACAGCAAAGGTACAAAGGAGCTTCTCACACACAGTTGGAAAGGTGATGGCTTCAACCACTTCTTTGCCAATGAAAGGGAAGGGAGCAAATGTTAGGGCACAATAGCCAGGCCACAGTCAATGCAGGAGAACCATCTAGAGTCCTCCAGGATTTTATTAGAACTCTGAGTCTTCTCCAATCCTGAAACTCTAGGAACCATTATGGTAAACTTTTCATAAGTGAGGTAGATATAATTATCCCTATTTTAGAGATGACAAAATTAAGATTCAGAGAGGTTAAGTAACTTATTCAAGATCACACAGAACTAGATCCAGACTATTCTAAAATTTATGCATTTTGACGGTCTTGGTAGTTTTCAAGATCAGTAGATTTAGTTACCAAATAGTCATTGAATGCCTACTATGTGCCAGGCTCTGGATACAGAGTAGAGGACGAAACTGAAGGGTCTCCTGCCTTCGTGGAGTGTATACCTCTGTCAGACACAGAGGTAGGTCAGAGTTGTTCTCGGCTCCAGAGGCCTAATCTATTCTAATCCACACTGCGGGTTTGAGCTCTCTAGCTCTCACGAGGGGGTGAGTCATTCCTTTGGGCACCCCCCCACCAAATTGAAATGGGCTTCAGGGCAGGGTCAAGGTAAAGGATGTTAGTAGAGAGAAGGACTATTTTCTCTTTCCGACACGTTGGAGGGGTGCGCCTCAAAAAGAGAAAAAAATCTGAGTCTGAAAAACAATTCTCAAACTCGCCCCCCCACAACCCTGTCTCAGGGTGAGGAGGTGGGTGTGGATTGAGAAGCAGTGAGGTGTACGGCTAACCCTCGGGCAGCTGCCACTCAGTTCCCAGAGGGATACCGGAGTGGGGTATAGGGCAAACAGGTGCTAAATCCCCAAATCCCGGGTGCCGCCGCTTCAGGAGGCCCGTGCAGGGCCCCGCCCCCTCCCCAGTCCGCGCGGGCAATGAATGAGCAGCCTCAGTTCTCCAGAAATCGCCGCCACCCCTCCCCCGACCTCGGTCTCCCAGAGCAGCTGCTGTCACAGGGCGGGGAGCTGTAGAATCTCGGAGCAAACAATCCCGACCTAGCCCCTCCGGCCGAGGGGCACTGACCCCAGACTCCGGAGACTGCTGGGAACCGCAGCTAGTCCAGAACCCCGCCCCCGCCCGGGGCCTGCGAACGCCGGCGCCAGACCGTGGGCGGGGACCTTTCCACCCCCTGGGCCGCTCGGGGAGTGACGCGAGACCCCGGGGGTCCTTGCTCAGACTTTACCTCCTTTTTCACGTTCCATAGCAGTTTCTCTTTGACTGCGTGCTCCGCGCTGCCCATGGTGCTGCGGGTAGCGGGGAGGCTGCGCTGAGCGGCCGCCTAAGCCCCCCACGCGCCCTTGCCGCCTCCGCGCCTCTCGGCTCAGCGCCCCACGCGCAAGGCGGAGACCTCGCCCGCCGAGCTCCCCGCCCGCCGCCGCCGCCGCAGCCACTGCCCGTAGCTCGGCTCCGCAGCCATCTTCCGAGCCCAGCACAGACGTCAGGCAGCTGGCCCGGCCCCTTCCCACAGCCGGGGGCGGGGGGTGCGCTCAGCGACCTGGGGCTGCCGCCCCGGCGCGCGCCACGCCGGCCGCTGTCATGGCAACGCGCCGGCTCCCGTCCCCGGGGCGCGAACCCGCATTGTGAGCGCCTGCAGTCAGGCCTGTACTACAACCCGCCGGGAGGCTAGGCGCGCCCTGGACCCTGAGGCTGGCTGAAGAGAAAGTTGCTCAACCCAGCTAGACGCCCCCCTGATTTCTACCCGCTCGTTTTCCCAACGGGAAGGTCCGGGGGCCGCGTGCGCCTCGATTCTGGCCAATGGGAAGGCAGTAGTCCTCTGGCTGAGAGGCCAGAGCTCCATCGTTAGTCTAAGCCCCCTGCCCTCAGTTGCAGATTGTTGGTAGGAGTGGGAGCGCAGAAGATCTGAGCCTAAAGAGTCTGGCTAGCCTCTCTCTTCCGTAGGGGTCGTCATGCCAAGTTCGGTCTTGCGGCTCTGTGGGAGGGGTGGGCGAGATTTGGGGTAACTAGGACCCGCGAGAACTTATACACAGGTCGTGAAGTTTAAAGAAACGCTTTCCACGCTATTTGCCTTTAGCAGACGCCCACAAGGAAAATGAAGGTGAGAAAAGGTTGCTCAAAGTGACAAAGCACATGCTACTGCAAACTGAGGTGCGGCGTATAAAGAAACTAGTTGAGAAGAGGGGCTCAGCCCTTTGCCGCACGAATGGAGAATCTTACACTCAACATCTTTCTAAGTGATGCAACTTGATAGAGCAAAAACTGAAAATACAGGTGAGCAAAACAGCCCTCCGGGGTTAAAAGCGCAAACTTAAAGTCTACATTCGCCGTTTTAAAGCCCCTAACGACAGACAGCCGCGTGGGAAAAGTTTACTAAGCAGTTTTGTGGAGACGCGGGAGCGGTGCTATGACAGGCTGGTGGGAAGGACCCTCGCGAGAAGACGGGCGGATCACTGGTCCAGCCACGAGGAGGACACGCCCCCAAGGATGGAACCGGAAGTGCCCGGTCCATACCGGAAGTAGTACTGACTTGGTACATGTGAGCTGCAGCATGGCGGCTCATCGCTCTGGTCCGCTCAAACAGCAGAATAAAGCTCACAAAGGCGGGCGGCATCGAGGTCGTGGATCCGCGCAGCGGGATGGCAAGGGTGAGGATATAGGGTTGGAGGAAGATAGGCTTGCTGAGTCTATTTTAACTGCTTTTGTCCATGCGGAAACTCAACTCCTACCTCCGGCCTTGACCCAGTTTAAAGGCTGTAGATGGATGGAAAGAGGTTCCCTTTCTTCACCTCCTTCTGGTGCCCGGCACAAAATCCGTTTATGATCTCTCTCCAGGTCGTCTAGCACTGAAAAACCTAAGTAAGAAGGTGAGAAAGGAGCTCAGCAGAGTAGACCAGAGGCACCGCGCCAGCCAGCTCCGAAAGCAGAAGAAGGAGGCGGTGAGAGGAGCAGGGACTGGGGATGGTGGGCCCTCACAATCGTCCTAGGCGGATAATGACTCGTACTAGAAAATGTGACCCTGGGAACGGACGGGAGGTGGATAATAACCCTAGAGCACGTCTCAGTGTGCAGGTCTAGACTCATGCTACAGCATTCTTTGCTTTGGCCCGTGCTCCTGCCCCACTCCTTGATATACTCGTCGCGTTTTACAAGAGAGATTCGGGAGGGGTGGTGGGTGGGGGGAAGAGTAGAACATCCATACAGTTGTTGGAAAGGCAATACTAGAACGAACTACTAAAACATTGAGGTGTTCCCTGGTCCTTTGTATTTCCAGGTTCTGGCAGAGAAGAGACAGCTGGGCAGCAAGGATGGCCCTCCTCATCAGGTACTCGTGGTTCCCCTGCACAACAGGATTTCTCTGCCAGAGGCCTTTCAGCTGCTTCAGGATAGGGACTCTGGAACAGTACACTTGAATGAATGGGGAAGCACCCACAGCTTTATGCTGTTATGCCCCATCTTGAAACATCGATGGTTTTTCACATCTGCAAGTCCAGGTTAGAGTATACAGCATTTCTATCCTTATGTATTGAGTAGTGGTTATATATTTTTTGTTAATATGTGCTGGAACTGACCACCTCTTCCTACTGACTTTTCTACATTTAGGGGATCTGCACGCTGTACTAGACTTGGCTAAAGTGGCTGATACCATCCTGTTTCTTCTTGATCCACTAGAAGGCTGGGATAGTACTGGGGATTATTGCCTTTCCTGCCTCTTTGCCCAGGGCCTTCCCACCTATAGTAAGTGACTTGGGAATGTTGGAGACCATGGAAGAAGTGATTTAGCATTTATTGTGCTCCTATAATTGTTTCAAAGTGCTTACAATTTTCTTTTTTGATTACAGTTTACATTCAATATTATTTTGTACAAGGTACCTTTTTATTTCTGGACTGCCCTTTGCCCAGAGGAATAAGAGTATAAAGTTTGGTTTTACTTTGTAATTTCTTTCTTTCTTTCTTTCTTTTTAAGATTTTATTTATCTTTAGAGGGGAAGGGAAGGAGAGAGGGAGAGAAATATCAATGTATGGTTGCCTCTCATGTGTCCCCTGCTGGGAACTGGTCTGCAACACAGGCATGTGCCCTGACTGGGAATCAAACCGCGGTTGTTTTGTTTGCTGTTTGCAGGCCCGCACTCAATCCACTGAGCTACACCAGCCAGGGCTACTTTGTAATTTCTTTAAGGTAGCTGAGTGTCAGGTTTTCAAGTGATCTCTAGACTCATAACTGCTTGTTTGTGAACTTGCTTGGGGGGATTTTCATGTAGTGGAGCAAGAAGTCATGAAGCTCTTTTCTCTTTTGTTCACAGCACTAGCAATCCAGGGGATTTCTGGCCTCCCACCAAAGAAACAAATAGATGCCAGAAAGAAGCTAAGTA
This sequence comes from Carollia perspicillata, assembly GCA_004027735.1. NCBI lineage: Eukaryota > Metazoa > Chordata > Mammalia > Chiroptera > Phyllostomidae > Carollia > Carollia perspicillata. Next base: position 26,294 of record PVKM010003010.1, read on the forward strand.
AAGTCGTGGAGAAGCGCTTTCCAGATGACAAACTCCTTTTGTTAGACACTCAGCAGGAGGCAGGGATGCTGCTCAGGCATTTGGCTAACCAAAAGCAACGGCATCTTGCCTTTCGAGATCGGCGGGCCTACCTATTTGCTCATGATGCTGACTTCGTGCCTAATGAAGAGAATAACTTGGTGGGGACCTTGAAAATCTCAGGCTATGTTCGTGGACAGGCTGTGGATGTAAATAGCTTGCTGCATATCATTGGACATGGTGATTTCCAGATGAAACAGATAGATGCCCCTATGGACCCTTTCCCTTTAAATCCTAGAGTGATCAAATACCAAAAGAACCCAGGCATGGCAATGGAGGTAAGATTGATATTCTTAAAGACTGTATTGTAAGAGTCATTTGTAAGCTGGTATAGGCTGGGAGCTAGTTTCAGAGAAGGTAGTCTGCATGCCTAGACGACTACCCAGGTCCCTGGAGGTGACTGCTAGTTTGAAGTAAGGTGCTAGTGAACTACTAATATATTGCTCTGTTACATGTTTATCCAGCACTCTGTAGATGCCTTACACAGCAGTTGGATCTGGGTTTATAGAAGGCACAATTGTAGTCTCTTTCCTCAATTAGATCAGGAAAAAAATGGCAAACACGTGAAGTAAAGATTGAGAAAATGTGGGTGAGGTACAGACCCTATTGTGGGAGTTGAGAAAGTAGACTGACAAGAGTCACAGAGATCACACTTCAGCCTGTGTTGAGAAGGATGAATGGGATTTATGAGTCTTAGATAAAAGACTATCCTAGGACATAGAGATAACATGAACCTAGCATAATGATGGATCAAAGGGTATCTTCGAATTCTGAAGAAATGAGCTGGATGGGAGTGAGGTATATAATAAACGGATACAAGTGGGGCCAGATTATGGAAAACCTTAAGAGTAAGCAGAGGTTTACGAGTAGACTTAAAATGCTGGGGAAAAAACTGCCCTGGCTGGTGTAGCTCAGTGGATTGAGCATGGGCCTGTGAACTAAAGGATCGAGGTTCGATTCCCAGTCAGGGCACGTGCCTGGGTTGCAGGCCAGTTTCCACCAGGGGACACATGAGAGGCAACCATACATTCATGTTTTTCTCCTTCTCTCCTTCCCTTCCCCTCTAAAGATAAATAAATAAAATTTTTAAAAAAATGCTGGGAAATAGAACCATTTGCAAAAACTCCGCAAGTTTTTGTTTCATTTTATTCCATTTATCTTCTACTTGAGGACTATGTTATTTTCAGATATTTTGGTTACTATGTTAGGCCAGTAGATTTTTGGTTAATGTTTGACTGACCATCACCTGCTTTTGGCTTTTAGATTTGTACTACGGATGCTGTAGCTGATATGGAGGAAGACCTTAAGGTCTTAATGAAAGCAGACCCTGATAGACAAGAACCTTTGCAAACAGAGGTTATCCCAGATCCAATGGAGGGGGAGCAAACCTGGCCCACTGAGGAGGAACTGAGTGAGGCAAATGGTTGGTAGTGGCAAGCTTGTTTTTACAGTAATTCATATGGCCTGGAATTGTGGGGTTTGCCTAGCTGCCCACAGTTAGTAAAGTGGAGTGGGATGAGAATGTATTTGGAGGACTGTCTCTTCTCACCCTCAAATGCTAAATGTTCGCACTAAGCAGATATTGCACACAGCTTTGCTCTATTTCTCAAAAGCACTTGTTACTGTTTTCTAATGAACAGATAAATAACTTGGGATGCATTACCAGGTTTATTTAGTTGTATAAGTAGTGCTAGTTTTGAGGCAGCTGAATTAAATTTGGAAGTAGTAGTCTGTTTTGCTCATAGTGTCTGCTAGGATTTCTAGCATCTTGATTAGTGAGAATACCCAAAGTAATAGGGGAAAGGAGGTACATAGTTACTTGTTTGGGCTTTTACAGACATCTTGAAGGGAAATTCCAAGGTGGTAAAGAAGGTTCCCAAAGGAACATCCAGTTACCAAGCTGAATGGATTTTGGATGAGGATGGCGAAAGCGGTGGGGAAGGAGATGAATATGATGATATAGAGCATGAGAATTTCATGGAGGAGGAATCTCAGGTAAGGAAATGGTCCAATCGGACACTTCTGTGTACAGCCCCAAATGCAAGGCAAAGTGTAGTCCTAACCTTGAGGTACATGTGTAGTAGTCAGTTTTTCAAGAATGACTTTGTAGTTGTCAGGAATGAGACTTATTTTATGACTGAATCTCTTAGAATTGAAACAGTTTGGACTAGGTGTCTAATAAAGTTGTTTTATTCTTAGCTTCGGTCTTTTAGGGTAGAGGTAGGTATGGGTGTCTTCTGAAAGTGTAATCTTTTTTATTTTTATTTATTATTGTTATTTTTTTTAAATTTTAATTGTTGTTCAAGTACAGTTTTCTGCCCTTTACCCCCATCCCAGCCCACCCCCATGAAAGTGTAATCTTACTCCACAGGATGAGAGTAGTGAAGAGGAGGAAGAGGAGGAGCATGAAACTATGACAATAGGAGAGTCTGTGCGTGATGATCTGTATGATGAGAAAGTGGATGAAGAGGCTGAGGAAGAAATGCTGGAGAAATATAAACAAGAAAGACTGGAAGAGATGTTTCCAGATGAAGTAGATACGCCCCGTGATGTGGCTGCTAGAATTCGGTCAGTCAAGTCTAAAATCAATCAATCAGTTTTAACTTACTGATTAAACATAGCTCTGTGGCTCAGAGCCATGTCAGTGTGATGCAAAAGAAGAAAAATAGCCCTGACCAGTATGGCTCAGTTGGATGGGCAACCTCCCGCAAAGCAAAAGGTGGCCGGTTCTATTCCTAGTCAGGGCCCATGCCTGGGTTGTGGGTATATTCCCCATTTGGGGTGCTTAGGATGTTTCTCACATCATTGTTTCTGTCCCTTTCTTTCTCCCTCCCTTCCCCTCCCTCTAAAAAAAATAAATAAAATCTTAAAAAAGAAAAAAACTGGCCCTGGCTAGTGTAGCTCAGTGGATTGAGCACGGGCCTGTGAACCAAAGTGTCACTGGTTTGATTCTCAGCCAGGGCACATGCCTGGGCTGCAGGCCAGGTCCCCACCTGGGCGCGTGCAAGGGGCAACCATACATTGATGTTTCTCTCCCTCTCTTTCTCCTTCCCTTCCCCTCTCTCTGAAAAATAAATAAATAAAATTCTTTAAAAAAAAACTGTTCTGCCTCTGAAGAGCTAACATTCTACATGGGAGGATAAAACATACATACAGGAAACAGTAATGCATTATTAAGTTCTAAATTGTGTGGTATAGACGAACAATGTTACAATACTTTAATGAATGAGAAATACTAAGATTAATTTGCAAGTGCTTCCCATGTGAACTAATACAACATCGAAGTAGTGTTTGGAGATTTGGGGGAGTTTGGGTGGAACCACAAAAATAAAAGCATGCAGCTGTAAGTGATCATTTCTGCTCTGGGGGTCAGTCTGACTAAACCCAGAGAGTTTGTTGGTTATTAGAGAAGTAAGCCTTTCGTCAAGGACCGTGTTCCTCTGGTTAGGGAGCCACTCCCTGATAGGTGCCAGTGAACCACTGTAAATACTTCATCCTTTGTCAGTGAGAAGCTTGGGTTTGGTTTAGAAATACTTGTTAAAAACTGTTTTTGGAGTGTGGTCTTGATTTAGGCTGTTGCATTATCTTGGGAGATACTGGTAAGAGTTACTTTAAGTTAGAGCCTTAGCCATTTTATTGCCTTCAGTGAAAGGGTGAGTAGCATAAATTTGACTAGAATTTTTTCAAAATTTCCTATGTTCTAGATTTCAGAAATACAGAGGCCTCAAGAGCTTCCGTACATCTCCATGGGACCCTAAGGAAAACCTTCCTCGAGATTATGCTCGGATCTTTCAGTTTCAGAACTTTACTAATACCAGGAAACGCATCTTTAAAGGAATCGAGGAAAAAGAGGTTGAAGGAGCTGAGGTATCTGCCTGCCTTTATTGACCTCTGCAGTTTGTTTGTTTGCCAGGGTGCCCCCTCCTTCACTCCTGTTGGCAAAAGTCCCTTATTTAGTTTTGTGCTGTCCATACCTGAATTAGAGGTGCCACTGGGTCATTGGTAGGAGTGATATTGGGAGCAAAGAGGTATCAGAAATGTCAACTAGAAAAGTTTAATCTGGAGAGTTGAGGCATCTGTGAAGGGCAGGTTTGAAGGGCGAGGGTTGGCTTTATGGTAGGTAGTATGAGACTTTTAACGTATTTGGAGAACTGTTTCATCATTTTTGAGGCCTTAAGGGTAAAAGTGTGATTGTGCCCTGCTTTCTTCTGGCAGGTTGGCTGGTATGTCACACTTCATGTCTCGGAAGTACCCGTCTCTGTGGTTGAGCACTTCAAACGAGGGGCACCCCTGATCGCGTTTTCTTTACTACCTCACGAACAGAAGGTTAGTGTCTTGTGGGAAATGGGAGTTATGAACCTTTCTGACCAGTTTTGCCTGACAGTGTAAAATTTTATTTATGACTGGCATTTTTTTTGCTCATTGGGTTAGGAATAGGGATGATAGAGAAGTCAATGATGGTTTAACCCAACATGTCTGAACCTGTCTGAAGCATCTCAGTGATGCATCCCTGTGTGGAGCTGAGACTTCTCTGAAATTGTTATATTTATTAGATCAGATTTTATCCAAATGTTGGCAGCTTAAAAACAAAGAGGGTTTTTGCCAAGGTGTAGATCTCTTTTCTCTTGATGGCCAGCAGTCATGTAGATTGGAGTGTATATGAGACCTTTGGCCTTTAGTCAGTGAGAGTAAGGGTTGAGGAAGAGAAGGGGCTTGAATGAGTGGTTTTGAGTGAGTGCCTTGAAGTCACTGACCATGTGGCAACGTTGAGCCCCCTTGCATGGTAGACACGGGAAGGTCAACTAGTATAGAAGGGGAAGTGAAAGCTGTGAAAACCAGCCTATGGTCAGCTCAAATGCCAGTTGTTGGTGGAGGTAAAAAATGAATCTCTCTCTCATCATCTGTACTACACCATGAATTAGCATTGTCAGGTTTTGTTTTGTTTTTTTTTTTTAAGATTTTATTTATTTTTAGAGAGAGGGGAAGGGAGAGAGAGAAACATCAGTGAGGCCTCTCACATGCCCCCAGCTGGGCACCTGGCCTGCAACCCAGGCATGTGCCCTGACTGGGAATCAAACCAACGCTTTGGTTCGCAGGCCAGCGCTCAGTCCACTGAGCCATATCAGCCAGGGTAGCGTCGTCAGTTCTTAGAGTGAATCTGAATCTGTTAGTTTTGTTTGCGCCTTTCAGGTTAAGCTGCTCTAAATATGAAGTACTCTTTTTCTTACTTGGCCCCTAGATGTCAGTACTGAATATGGTAGTAAGTCGGCATCCTGGCAACACTGAACCTGTAAAAGCTAAAGAGGAGTTGATCTTCCACTGTGGGTTCAGGCGCTTCCGAGCCTCCCCTCTATTTTCTCAGCACACTGCAGGTAAGCAGTGGGGCACCTTCTGGGTTCTTGTCTGTCCTGTTGTCTTTTGGGGGCCCGTAACTATTGGTGGGGAGGTGTAGAGTACACACTTTCAAATTCTGGGCCTGTGGGTTAGAGATATTTTCAATATTGTCATTTAGGAGCCAATGATGTATTTATTCAAAATGTCTGAACCTGTCTGAAGCATCCCAGTGATGCAGCTTCTGTGTGATACTGAGGCTTCTTTGTCATGAGTATTTATTCCAAAGTAGATTAAAGAAAAAAATACATATATATAGTGTGTGTGTGTACATGTATATATGTGTATGCATTCATTTTCAGAGAGAGGGAGGGGAGGGAGACAGAGAGGGGAGAGGCACTGATGTGAGAGAGAAACATGGATCGGCCTGGCCTGCAGCCCAGGCACGTGCCCTGACAGGGAATGGAACTGGCGACCCTTTGCTTCACAGGCCAATGCTCTGTCCAATGAGCCACACCAGCCAGGGCCCAAAGTAGATTTTTAGTCCGAGTTGGCCACTTTATAAAACTGGGGTGTCAGAGTGTGGAACCCTTGGCATCTGATACACCAGTGGTAGTGTTGGTGAAGGCTAGTGGGTTGCCTACAGTTGGATAAAGCAAGAGATGTGTGGCTTCTGAGATGTTGAGACTGGATGGGTGTTTGCAGAGTGGTGACCAAGGACACTTTGGTGGCAAAAATTATTGTACTACATATTAGGAGTGGGGAGCGGTTTTGTGTACTAACTTGGGAGCTTATGAACATCACCTACACACCCTTAGCTCAGCAATGGCCAGAGGAAAATGATAAAGACAGTATTAATGTGGGAATCTGGGCAATTTCTTTTTTTCTTTTTAATTTTTAGAGATTTTATTTATTTATCTTTAGAGGGGAAGGGAAGGAGAGAGGGAGAGAAATATCAATGTATGGTTGCCTCTCCTGCGTCCCCTGCTGGGAACTGGCCCGCAACCCTGGCATGTGCCGTGACTGGGAATCGAACCTCAATCGTTTGGTTCGCAGGCCCGCGCTCAATCCACTGAGCTACGCCAGCCAGGGCGGAATCTGGGCAATTTCTGTTGTCATCAGCCATGCTGTCTAAATGAGAGATTAACTGTTCTTTCCCTTAAAATATTTTATTTCCTTCTACTTCTACAGAAGCTTCAGATAGTTCTCAAGATCAGAGGTCAGCAAATTATGGCCCTTGGGGCAAGTCTGTCTCACTATTTGTAAAATTGGAACACAACTTTGCCATTTTAAAAAAATATATACATTGTTTTGGCTATTTTGTGCTACAGTGACAGAGTTGAGTAATTGGAACAGAGACTGTATGGCCACGAAGCCTAAAACACTTACTCTCTGGCCCTTTGTAGAAAATGTTTGCCAGTCCTCACTCAGGACTGAGAGGTATCGGTTTAGTGGACGCGTTCTCTGTAAAGCACTGGTTCTCAAACGAGGTAAGGGTAGAGTGCATAGAGTCACTGGACAGCTTTTTCAAACAGAAAATATAGTCCAGGCTCCAAGATTCTGTCTCGAGTTGAAAAGTCACTATAGGTTGGGTTGTATCTTACAGGTATATTGAGGCAGGAAAGTATTTTGAGATCTAGTGGAGTCAAGAAACACAAGTTGCCTTGGGTGTAAAAGCTGCAGAAATACAGCTTTACACAGGCCTCTGGGTTACCTGTGGTTCCTTTAGATGATTGTGGTTTTTATTTTTTAACCCTTATTATGGCAGCGGATAAACATAAATTTCAGAGATTCTTGACTGCTGACATGGCCCTGGTGGTGACAGTGTATGCCCCCATCACTTTTCCTCCTGCATCTGTGCTGCTTTTCAAACAGAACAGCAATGGTAAGTTGAGTTCACTGAGGTAAACAGACCCGTAGGTCCCTAATCGACGTAACATGGGTTTCTGTGTTCCAATTTGGGAGCCAAATGATATGAAGGTTATGATAGGTTTCAGAATGTCCCAATCTCAGCCTCACTGTGGGTCTAAGACAAAGATGACAAATGGGGTTTGATCTTGCTTGTAAACTTGAGCTCACTGGTAGAGACTGCTCAGCGTGCTAGATTTCAGACAAGTTCTGGGGACACGCTCAGTAGGAATATCACTTAATGATATTTGCCATGGACCCAGGAAGGCAGCATAGTACACCCATACTTTAAGGTTTTCTTAAGATCTATCAGGTCTTTAAGTGGACTAGAGCAGTAAGTGCTTTTGCCCCTCAGGAATGCACAGCCTCCTCGGCACAGGCCACCTGTTGTCTGTGGATCCAGACAGGATGGTCATCAAGAGAGTTGTTCTGAGTGGTCATCCTTTCAAAATTTTCACTAAGATGGCAGTGGTGCGTTACATGTTCTTCAACAGAGGTAGGTGTGAAGGCTGGGGTCTGATCGTCTGTGCGTGAGGGGTGGGTTTATGTTTTGAGGGTAAATGTCACATCTTGGTCTTCTGTGTGTTTCATTCTAAGAGGATGTGCTGTGGTTTAAACCGGTGGAACTGAGGACAAAGTGGGGCCGCAGGGGACACATCAAGGAGCCTGTAGGTAAGAGAACGTGGTATTTGGAACACGGTCTAGATTTTTGCAGTGCTACTAAATCACTATTGAGGTAGAGGACCATCGGTAAAATTTTTTATTTTAATTTAACCAGCTTGCTGTGTTTTCTTTCTAGGTACTCATGGCCATATGAAGTGCAGTTTTGATGGGAAGCTAAAATCTCAGGACACAGTACTGATGAACCTCTATAAACGAGTTTTTCCCAAATGGACTTATGATCCATATGTACCAGAACCAGTACCTTGGGTGAAAAGTGAGATTTCTTCAAAAGTGCCAGAAGTGGACATGGAGTAATGGATTTGGTGGGATTCTGTCTCATTGCTACTAGTTAGCAACCTAGGGATGGGAACCTACAGGTTGTAATTGGGCAAAGTTTGTGTCTACTTTAGCCTAGAAGTCTGCTGTCCCTTTTTGCAAAAGGTTTTTCTTGGCCTTGATAAGGTGTCTCAGTTAAGTATGGATGTTTTTTTATTGCTACTTCATTCAAAAACTATTACACTTTACTGACACACTCTCCATTAGGATTTTGAAAGCTGTCTAATATGGCAGGATGGGAAGTTAACAGTGACTAGGAAACAAAAGTAACAAGTGTCTGGAGACACTGAACCCCATTTCTTCCTTATGGATAAATTAAACAAAAACAGACTGATAAGGAGCTGGCCTTTCAGCCTGCTTCATCCAAGTTACGGAGGTTAAGTCTACATTTCCACCACTGAGCACAACGCAAATGTTCTTTACTTCTGGGGAAATTGTTTGAAAATGCTGAGACAGAACAGCAGCCACTCCAACACCAGCTGTAGGTTCAATAAGCAGTTTCATCCTCTCCCACACCAGCTGGGTTGCATACTGTTGGTAGAGAAGGGAGTAAGAATTAGTGAAATGGGAGGAAAGCCTAGTTGGTGGGCCCTTTCAGTTAAAGCTAATTAATACATGTATATACATATGTACATACATACATACATGCTTGCTGATGAGCTGTGCTTTTTCATTCTAACTTCGCTACTGTTGAGGGCCGTACCACTATCTAGGGCACCCTCCCCCATGTCATGAGTCAAGTCCCCAGTGGATGAGTTGCTACTTATAAGAGAAGTATCTTTTGGTTAAAAAGTTATTCCATTCTTTTGTTACTTTCTTTCCTGTTGGCACCTCACCTTAATTTCATCCTCTCTGACAGTGAAGACTTCATCCACAAGGTCCCTTATAATAGGCCAGGTGTTTAAGCCAATGCTGGACTTGACACCATCTGCTATGGTTTCTGGAGGGTAGGGGTTAGGGGTCAGTTCCCCTTTCAGTTTGGATTGGTAGCAGTCATCTGCATTCAAGGGTTCAGCAGCATATACCTTCACACTAGGTCTCAGAGCCTGGGAAGAAGAATATTAGACATGTCACCACCAGCCACGTGTTTTGCCTGCATGCCTGCAGTAAAAGAGGCAGTACAGGTAGCACATTTCTAACCAAGCAAGAGCCTTCTCTGTGATACGTAATGAAAAATGACTTTAAAGCACTTTAAACTGTGTGCCCAATAATGGCCTTCAGTTGCCTAGATCACATATGGTTCTATTGGTACCTTGGGAAAACAGCCCCTGGCTTGGATGGAAGGTTGGTAGAAGGAATTCAGGGAAAGGACTGTGATAGGGTGCTACTCATTGTAATTGCTTTGTGCTGTAAAATCTCAGATTAAGAAGAGGATAGTAAGGAAGAGAAGAGTATTCCATTGCAAGTGCTAGGGAATGATGATGGGAAGGAACAGCAATTTAGGGGAAATAGTAAGCAAGTGCCACACTGTACTATGATGGGAAATAAAATCCTCTGTGCCTAAAGTGGGGAGTCTTCCAGGAGTTGTTTTCTCACCTTGACTGTAATTGCTATTCCAGCAACCATTCCTCCTCCTCCTACAGGTACCACCACTGCATCTACCAAGGGAACCTTTAGTGAGAAGAATGTAAAGTATAAATAGGTCTGTTAAAAAATCAGGGTTTTTTTGCCCTGGCTGGTGTAGCTCAGTGGATTGAGCGCAGGCCTGCGAACCAAGCAACCGCGGTTTGATCCCCAGTCAGGGCACATGCCTGGGTTGCAGGCCAGTTCCCAGCAGGGGACACACAAGAGGCAACCATATATTGATACTTTTTTTAAAAATCAGTTTTTTATGTACATAGCAAATAGTTGATTCTATAGTCAAACATCAGATTTACCAGTGGCCCAGTAAGAACTGACAAGGCTTACCTGGTTCAGCACTTCCATGGCAATTGTCCCTTGCCCAGCTATCACTGCAGGCTCCTGGTTGGGATGTACCATGATGCCTTCTGTTTCTTCCATAATTCGTTTTGTAACTTTTTCTTTGGCCTGAAAGCACATTAATTTAGCTTACTCGAGTTGTATTTAATAGTGTTTCCAACAAGTTAGACTCGGTCATTTAACGCTTTATTGGCCACCTCCTTTTTTGAGACTGGGCACTGGGGACATAACTGAACAAAACAGTCCCTGTACTAAAGGGAGTTGTGTGATGATACAGTGGGGGGAGGGCTGGGAGATGTAAGTGAACAAATGGTATGTCTACGTGCTATGGAGAAAAGTTAATTCATATGAGTACTTAGGAAGGGCCTCTAGTAGAGTGACATTTTAATAGATGTGAATCAGACCTGCTATCTCTAGAACATTCCAGTGAAAGTAATTCCAAGTGCTAAGACTACAAAGTAGGAGTACTTGGCCTTTCTGAAAAATTGCTGAGTGGTTGGTGTGGAGTGTTGGGGGGAGCATAACAGTAAGATGAAATCAGAAAGATAGGAAATAGGCCAGTTCATCTAGGCCTTAGGTGATTGGAAGAACTTTGGTTCCCAAGGTGTATGAGGTGGGAAACCATTGGAGGATTTGGGGCTGACAAGACAAGTTCTAAGTGGATAGATCTGACTGCTCTTTGAAAACAGACTTGGGGGGCAAGGGTGGAAATGAGAGGCCACTTAGGAGGCTACTAAATCTACACGGTAATGGTAGAGGCTGGTAGAAGTAGTTGGATTATGGGAATATTTTGAAAGAGCTAAGATTTGGATGTGGGGTGCAAAAGAGTTACCAAGATGACTAACTTTTTTTTTTTTAGTAACTTAGAAGGATTAAAGTTGCCATTTACCGAAATGGGTGAAACTGGATGAAGAGTAGTATAGGGTGAATAAGATCAGTTTGGGTTTAGACACAGGAAGTTTGAGATGCCTAATTAAGATATCCAAGAGGGAACACTGGGTAGCTGTTGGATATACACATCTGGGTTAAGGGCAAAGATCAGGGCTGGAGTTAGCATGTAGGTGGGCAGTATTTTAAACTAGAAGACTAATAAGATCATTGAGTAAGTGTAGATAGAGAAAAGGTTGGGCATACTAATATTTAGAGATAAAGGGAAAATAGGAGTGAGAAGGAGTATCCAATAAAGTAGGAAGTTTCATTTGACAGTGAAAACTGTTAAGGGGTTGCTGAACATTGCTCTCTTTCTCACCTCATCACTCTGTTCACTGAACACTATGGAGGCTCCATAGGCTTGTATCCCCAGTTTTTTACAGTTGGGAGCTGTCTGAGGCACCACAATATACGCAGGAATTCCTGAGGTGGAGAAACACATTCAGTTAGTACAAATCAAGAAAACTTAGGATAGAAGTTTCTGTTCAGTCGCTTGTAATCAGATACATACTCACTCACTTCCCACAGCTACCATCAATCTCGCTGAAAGTAAGGATACTTTTCCACTTCTAATGATCCTACCCAGTACCCTGAGAAATCAAGTACCTTCCAATTTGGCAGCATAGGCAAGAGCCTGGCCATGATTTCCACTGCTGTGAGTAACAACAGCTTTGGGCTTTTCTGAAGTGGCAGGAATCAAACCTCTGATTGCATTGAGGGCACCACGAATCTAGAAGAAAGTGAAGTTTATGTATTTGATTAAAGCTTCTTTTAAAAAGACCAGGGAGCTTTACTAGATTTTCTCTTCCTAACACCATACATCCAGTCCATCACTAAATCTTAACCAATTCTACTTCCTAAATATCTCACATGTGTCTCTTTGCCACTACCTTGCCACTACCTCATTGCTCGTGTGTTACCAGACCTCAACTGATCCTGCCTTAAGGATCATTCTTACCTAATATTTCCACTAGGTTATGAAAGTGGTCTTTTAAAAACAGTATCTTTTGCTTTGCCTTTTTTTCCCCACAAGTTGCATGTAGCCTTTCAAATATATGTACTGCCCCTCTCAGTATTGTAGCCATCAGAATTTGCTTCTAGTTTCCCTCCTACCAGGTTAGCTCACACCCCTGTACCTCTAAGCATGCTCATACTTCTATCTGTAGTATTTTCACCCACTCCATGATCTGATTAAAAGTACTCGTCCTGTAAAACTTGGATCAAACGTCATGTTAACTTCCTTCATCTCCCAGGCAAAATAAGTCACTGCATTCTCTGTTCTTTCACGGCACTTTGAAAGTGCCTCTCTTAAGACTCTCAAGACGCTCCTCGTGAGCCTATTTGTTGACCAGCCTGTCTTCCCCTGCAAGGTGGATAGAGGGCAAGGCCTACTCTATATGTGCCCAATAAGCCATGGCAGAAGCAGAGGGCAAGAGAGAATGGAGAGTTTTGTTCTGTTTCAGTATAAAAGCTCTCAGTTAACGGGAGGGAGGAAAGGTAGACTCTTGCAGTCCTAGAACTACCACTTCACAGGTACTGACACAGTACTAAATGCAGCTTTCAGATTTTTACCTGAAGGACCTTAAAGTTCAACTAATGGTTAGAAAACCCAGGTAATGAGTCAACAACAGAAGTCTATCTTTTTGCATAGGAAAGACACTGACATAGTTTGTGTAATGAGATTACACAAGGATTGAGTTGGGTTTAGACATTTTACATTCAGAGTAAGGCAATGAAGCAAGTTGACACCAAGTGAGTGCTTACACGTGGTTATGCAGTGGCCACGCGTGCCCGTCTTGCCTGGCCAACAGTCCAGAGTCTGCTGTCTCCGTTTAATCACTAGAAGTTCCCTCTTTCATCCTCATGTCCGAGTTTAGTCAGTAAGCTATATCACCCTAATTATAAGCAATGCTGAGATTGTGTAAAAGTGGCTCCTCAACACCTGATGCTAAGTAACTAGAAGTTGACCAAAGGGAAACTTCTAGGACCCTTTCTCCAGCTATAAAACAATATGAATTCTATCTACCTCACTGGGTAGTCAGGAGGATCAATTAAATTTAATATATGAAAAGGGATTGAAAAGATACATGACACACTACCAAAAGGGATTTTTACCTTAAAAGATCCAGTTTTCTGGAAGAGTTCACATTTGAAGAAAAGATTGCGTCCTGTTACTTGATTCAAAATGGAGCTAGTTAGCACTGGCGTGAGGTGGATAAAATCTCGAATGTTGATATGAGCTTTTTCAACATCAGCAAAGGAGATGCAGTACTGAGCACACATGGTTCTGAAACCTGGGGGAAAAAAGGGGTAAAAGCGAAGTCCAAGACAATGTGTTCATTGAAAAGGTTTTGAAAATGCAAAGCAGCTCCATAGAACATATAGGAGTGAACTACAGTGTAAACTATGGACTTCTGGTGGTAATGTGTTAACGTAGGTTCAACAGTAACAAATGGACCTCTCTGGTGAGAGATGTTGATAATGGGAGAGGCTATGCATGTGTAGGGCAGGAAGGCTTATGGGAAATCTCTACCTCTGGATCAATTTTGATAGGAAGTTTAAACTGCTCTAAAAATATTTTAAAAATAGAAGAATATGCCTAACATAGGAAAACAGGCCTGGGGCCTGTGGTGTTAATGTGGGAACTGTCTCCATTACTGGGGCTCCAGAGTCTTTGTATAGAAAGGAACTTATCTTGAAGCTGAGTTTCTTAGTAAATATAAGTTTTTTTTCCTGATGAAGCTTTTTTTAATTGAAAATTTTTATTTTAATTGTTGTTCAAGTACAGTTTTCTGTCTTTTACTCCCATCCCAGCCCACCCCGCTCTGATGAAGCTTTATTGGAAGTAATTGGTGATGAGTATGGAAGGCTTAAATTTCATCTCTTACTCATATCATCCATCACTTGATTGCCACTGGTCTCTGTATTTTCACCATTGTAAAGAACTGCATTCAAAATTTGCTATAAATTTTTATTTTAAAAAAGTATTTAACAATGAAAAATTTCCTACAATCCTATCATAGTAAATTATGATCATTTTCTATGTTTCCTTTTTTTTTCAATATACATACTTTATGTGACAGTTAAAGTCAAAACTAAAATAACATTTTGTTTATTCCTCCATTTGGCTCAATTTCTTCAAAGTCTTCATAATTATGATTTTCAGTAACTATTATACTTCCATTTTCAGTACTTTTATTGTAGCATTTAACCATAACACTTCTCTTTGTTTATCCTTATTAACTAACAAACAAAAGCAATTCATGGTCAATAGAAAAACAGAATTTAATCTGCTTCCTCCCCAAACACAATTGCTATCTAAGCTCTGGTGTTTATCTTTCCAGACTCACACATATATGCAAACAAAACTTGACAGGTTTGGTAACTTTTTTTACAGTATTATGAATACTGATCTTTGCTTATCAATAGGTATATTTATGCAAATTTAAAACAATTTATTTTTTTTAGAGAGAGAAAGGGAGACAGAGAGAAATATTGATTTGTTGTCCACTTATTTATCGCTTGATTCTTGTTGTGCCCTGGCCAAGGATTGAACCCACAACCTTGGTGTATTGGGATGGTGCTCTGAAACAACTAAGCTACCTGGCCAGGGCTTTATAAAACTTTTAAAAATAGCTTAATACTACTACTCGAAAAACAAAAACAAAAACGAAAACAAAAAAAAAGTTTTACATAACTCTACTGTTGAACATTTAATTTTGGGGGGGCTATAATAAATAATGATGTAATGAATAATAAAGTTGTTGCAAGATCTTTGTGTATCTCCATATATGCTTTGGATAGATCCCACCAAATGGTATTTTGCATCAAAAGGTATGCACACTTCTAAGATATTTGATACCCACCCCCACCGCCAAATTGATTTCCAGAAGAGTTGTAGATTATACCATTTTATACTCCCAACAGCAGTTTCCAAGGAATGTCCATTTTCCTTCATCTTTGCAACATCATTTTTATCTGTCAACTTAATGAAATGTCTAGTAGTTAGAATTTTGTTTTCTTTAAACAGTGATTGAACATTTTTTTCTGTGTATCTATTGGCCACTTATTCTTTCATGAATCTTTAGCACACCATTACTGGCTGAATCATCTTTTTCTTTTTTCTTAATTTTTTTTCTTTATTTATTTTTAGAGAGAGGGGAAGGGAAGGAGAAAGTGGGAGAGAAACATCAATGTGTGGTTGCCTCTCATGTGTCCCCTACTGGGGACCTGGCCTGCAACCCGGGCATGTGCCCTGACTGGGAATCGAACCGGCGACCTTTTGCTTCACAGGCCCGTGCTCAATCCACTGAGCTAACATCAGCCAGGGCCCTGAATCATCTTTTTCCTTTGAAACATTACATTTATAAAATTAAGTTTTTATTAATGTTTGGGCTATTCTAGATAGACTTCATATTTTGTCCCATTTATGAGACTGCCAGTTCCTTTTTCAGTTGTTCATTGTATTATGTTCTTTGCTGATTCCTCATTTGAAAATTTATTGGCTTTTCTCACAAATAATTCTTCTAAAGGGACATTCCACATCCTTTATTAAGGTTGTCAGAATTTCCACTGCAAAATGAACAAGTGAATTGGCGGTGTGACTGACATTTAAAAAAGAGTCTTCCTGTCCACAAACATAGATGTCTTTCAATTTAGTAAAATTGAAAGTAAATTTAATAAAGTAAAATTTAGTAAAGTTTTTGTTTTAGGTTTCTTAGTCAAGTTTTTATAGTACATTTACAGATGATTACATTTCTGCCTAAGTACATTTTGTTGCTTTTGGGGTATTTCTTTCCTTCATTTTTTTATATTGCTTACCGGTAATCTATATAAAAGCTAATAATTTTGCATGGTTATCATGTAATATGATATTTAATTGATGATCTTGTTACATCTAATAATTTTATAGTTCATTCTTCAAGTAATCATGCTATCTACAAATCATTTGTCTTTACCTTATGCATCCCCCTCTGGTGGCCCTGACCAGTGTGGCTCAGTTGATCGTGTGTCCCCCCACAAGGCCAAGGGAAGCCAATTGATTCCCGGTCAGGGCACACACCTGGGTTGCAGGTCAGGATCAATGTTTCTTTCTTATATCAATGTTTCTTTCCCTCTCTTTCTCCCTCCCATCCCTCTCTCTAAAAACAAATAAAATCTAAACAGAAAAAAAAATTTTAAATATCCCTCTGGTAACTTTTTCAGTGACTTCATAGTTACTGGTCTAGCGTAGATTTGCCACCTCCTCCTGAATTTATTTCAGTGACATTTTTGGCAAAATAATATCTAATTTAAAATTAGTATAAAGTTATACACATCTTAGAAATATTAATTTCTAAGTACTCTTCATATCTGTGGTATTCACTCATTCATTCATTCATTCATGAAATATTGAGCACCTTCTATGTGTCGGATACCGTTTGGTCTGGGGATATAGTGTTAGACATAGACTTGTCTCTGTTCTCATGAAGCTTACGATCTGGTGGAGTGATGTGTAGTAAGTAATCCCCAAATGAACATGTATTTACAAATAATGATAGGTGATATTAGGGAATTGTGTTATGATAGGATACTATAATATGGGGCCTTATTTAGATCAGGTAAGGTCCTCTATGGAGAAGTAAAATTTAAGTTATGACCCATAAGATGAATGGGCAAATAGGAAGAAAAGTGTTTCAGGTAGAGGGAAGAACCTGTGTGAGGCTTTAAGGAGGACAAGAGGTTGGCATATTCCAGGAACTAGAAGGAGGGCAATGTATCTGAAAATAGTGATTAAAGGGGTGTGTGATAAGAGGTGATGTAAGGGGCAATGGACCGTGGATTTTACTTAAGAGCAATAGAATGCCACTGGAGAATTCTGAACAGGTAAATGACATGCTGGAATTCATATTTTCAGAAAATCACTCTATGTTATGGTGAATGAAAAGGAAAGAGATACAAGCGGTATCAGTCAATTCAGCTAAGTAGTGTTAAGAGTTGTCCACGTGAAAGACAAGAGGGACCTGGATGGTGAAAGTGAAGATAGAAAAAAATAAATACTCAAGATACATTTTGGAAAAACAAGCCTTATTTAAAAAATGGGTGAGTCTTGACTGGTGTGGCTCAGTGGGTTGGGCATTGTCCTGTAAACTGAAAGGTCTTACAGGCAGTTCCCGGTCGGGGCACACGCCTGGGCTGTGGTCCAGGTCCCTGGTTGTGGGTTTGTGTGAGGCAAGTGATCCATGTTTCTCTCTCACACTGATGTTTCTCTTACTCTTTCTCCCTCCCTTCCCCTCCCCTCTCTCTAAAAATAAGTAAATAAAATCTTCAAAAAAATGGGTGGACGTATATAATTTCCAAGAAGATATACAAATGGCTAACAAGCACATGCATAAAGATGCTCAACATCACCAATCATCAGGGAAATGCAAATCAAAACCACAGTGAGATACTACCGTATGCCTAATAGAATGACTATTATTCAAAAAAACAAACAAACAGGAAATAACAAGTGTTGGCAGGGATGTGGAGAAACTGGAGCTCTTGTGCACTGTTCGTGGAAATGTAAAATGGTGTAGCTACTATGGAAAATAGCATGGTAGTCCATCAAAAAATTAAACATAGGTTTACCATATGACCCAGCAATTCCACTTCTGGGTATATAACCGAAGAATTCAAAGAGGACCTCAAAGACATATTTGTACACCTAGGTTCATAGCAGCATTATTCATAATAGTCAAAAGTGGAAGCAATCCAACTCTCTCTTTTAATTTTTTTAAAATTGATTCCAGAGAGAGGAGATAGGAGGGAGAAAGAGAGGGAGAGAAACATCGACGGTTGCCTCTTGCATGTTCCCTGAGAACCAAACATGCAACCCAGGCATATGCCCTAACCAGGAATCAAACCTGTGACCTTTTCAATTGTGGGATGACACCCAACCCACTGAGCCACACCAGCCAGGGCCCCTAGTATCTATTGACAGATGAATGGGTCAACAAAATCTGATATATACATATAATGGAATATTATTCAGCCTTAATGAAATGGAGCGTTGTTCATGCTACAACATGGACAAATCTTGGGGATTTTTTGTTAAGTGAAGTAAAGACACAAAGACAAATACTCATGATTGCACTTATGTGAGGTACCTAGAGCAGTCGAATTCATAGAAAGTAGAATGGTGGTTGCCAGAGGCACGGGAAAGGGCAGGAAAGTTACAGCATTAGGGTATAGTTTCAGTTTTGCAAGATGAAAAGAATTCTGGAGATTGGTTGTATAACAATGTGAATGTATTAACACTACAGGACTGTACATTTAAAAATGGTTATGATGATATATTTCATATTATTTGTAATTAACCACAACTAAAAAAAACACACAGAGAAGAAGTTACATTTTGGAGATTATAATTAGGCCTCTTGGCTGCAAGTGATAGAACCCCAATTTGAACTGGCTTAGGCACAAGATAAAGGTGATGAAATTTATGAGCTCATGGAACAAAAGGAAGAATTAAACAATGGGAAGGGCAGGGATATGGACCTTCAGGAGCAACTGGAACCAGGAATTTGAGATTTCCCAGGACTCTCTGATTGCTTCTCACCTCTGCTGCTTTCTGCATGTCAGCTTCATTCTTTTTCATTGCAGATCAGTTCCACATGGCAGGATGCATGGCTGCTGACAGCTCCTGTGTTTTACATTTTATGGCTTCCACACTGAAGAGGGATTTTCTTTCTTAGTTTCAGTTCAAAAAATTCTGGGTAAGGACTCTGATTGTCCCATCTTGGCCCAGGACCAGTAGCCAAAATTGTGAGGTCATTTAAGACAATACTGTGCAATAGTCAGAAGTATGTACAGAAACATGAAAAAGAAACAGAATGATTCCTGTAACACAATATCAATAATGTACATTTAAAACACACACATTCATAACATACTATATGTTATTACAAAAATATATGTGTATCCAAGGACATATTTCAGGCATATTACAGCAATGACTTAAGTGGTGAGGGTAGGAATATAGTGGGAATTGGAATGAAGGGAAAAAAGAAAAAATGAGAAAGGCCTTGATGATGTGAACCAAACAATATGATTGCATTAAATTTCTGCACCTGAGGGAAAAGTAGAAGCAAATAAAGGGAGGGAGGGAGTAAGAAGGAAAAAAAGAGAAAGACAAAAAGAAAAAGAGAAAGCATTTCTGTGAGTGAGGGGCAGTTTTTGAGAGAAAAGAGAATGTTGAGGTGAAGAATTCCGTAAATGTCCACTACAAAGAGAGAAGAGACAGATCCTAATACTGGATTGAATGTGGCGAGTGAGAGAAGTCCTGGGTTTTGTCTTGGTGGCAATTTATTGAGACATAAGACTGACAAATAAGTATTTTAGGAAAATCAGAGATTTGATGAGCTAAGTTTGCATTACTTATGAGACATCTGGGAGGATGTTCTTTAGGTTTTTTGTTGTAGTTGCCAGAAACGTGTCTATTTTAATGTCTACTTTATTCCTGAAGAATGAGCTCTTCAATTTATTTACCAAGTACTGTTTTTTCTCCCTTACTAATTTCTGATTTTACTTCTTTCTTCTATGTTACTTGTAATTTTCATTCTTTTAAAATTAATAATAAAAGTACCTGAATATTGCTTTAATAATATACTACAGGCTTTGTGTACAATATTTTCATTAACCTTAACTTCTAAAGAACCCATGATCTCAGTTTTATTTTTTTGACCCATGAGTTAATTAAAATTGGTGCTTTAACAAATTTTCCAAATGCTTAGAATTTTTAAATTTGTGGTTATTATTAGTTTTACTACTTTATGCTCAGCAATCATGACCTGTCCAATTTTTGTTTTTAGAAACTGAAATCCTCTCGCCCCATTATCCAAATATGCTTTGTTTTTTTATTGATTACTCTCATAATGTGACCAAATCCCTACTGTAATAATTTAAAACATTATAAATATGTATAGGCCTTTCAGTCTCTTCCATTAAATTGACTCTCTCTTCCTCAAAGATAACCACTTTAAAAGTTTGGTATGTATTCTTCCACAGCTTTTCATAAATTTATGTAGAAATTTACATATGCAATAAATAGATTTTGCTGCACTCAGAGCCATACTCTACACACAGGGGCGGGCAAAAGTATGATTACAGTTGTTTGTATAGAAAATACATAATAATACAAGAATAAACTCTGTGCTTCGCATACTCACGGCTGTAAATGTACTTCTGTCTACCTCTGTATTCTGCAACTAGCATTTTTTAAAACTAATATAACATCTTGAAAACTGTCCCATGTCAACACATATTTCAATTTTTAAAGTGGTGGAAAAAAATTTAAAAGAATTTAAAAAACTGATTCTTAGAGTAAGGGACAGGAAGAGAGGGAGATGGGGAGAAATTCTGAAGGAGGGAGGGGGAAGGAGGGAGAAAGGTAGGAAGGGAGAGGGAGGGAGGGGAGAGGGAGAGGGAGAGGGATCGAATACTTATTTATGCATTCGTTGGTTGTGCCCTGACCAGGGACCAAATCCACAATCTTGGTGTATTGGGATGACTCTCCAACCAAATGAGCTACTTGGCCAGGGTCATACTTCAATTCTTTAAACTCAGAAGCTTTCATTTGATACAGGTCTAAAATATGGTTGTCTTTTCATTTACTTTTACCTGGTATTTCATGAGCCCTTTAAATTTGAGGGTTGAATTTAAATCTTTTTTTTAACTTTTTAAAAAAAGATTTTATTTATTTATCTTTAGAGGGTAAGGGAAGGAGAGAGGGAGAGAAATATCAATGTATGGTTGCCTCTCGTGTGTCCCCTTGCTGGGAACTGGCCTGCAACCCAGGCATGTGCCCTGACTGGGAATCCAACTGTGATCCTTGGGTTCGCAGGCCTGTACTCAATCCACTGAGCTATACCAGCCAGGGCCAAATCTTTTTTTTTAAAAAGATTTTATTTATTTAATTTTAGCAAGAAGGGAAAGGAAGAAAAAAGGGAGAGAAACAATGATGTGTGAGAGATCCATGGACTGTAGCCTCTCACATGCCCCCAACCGTGGACCTGGCCCACAATCCAGGCATGTGCCCTGATCAGAAATCGAACCAGCGACTTTTGGTTCACAGGCTGGTGCTCAATCCACCAGGGTGAATTTAAATCTTAAATTCAAAATTTTCCATCCAGTTAGTGAATTTTCTTGTATTATTTCTTTGATTAATGCTCCTCCACAGTCAATTCCGTTATCACCTTCTGGAGTTCATATTTGATTGTTAGTTTTCTGGATCCATTCTCCGTGTCTCCTATCCTTACCTTTAATAGTTTTGTCTATTATTATATTTTCATTCTAAGCTCTGGTAAATTTTCTTGAACTCGTTTAACTTCTGGCATATCGCACCGGCGGTTCACTGACACTACTGCATTAATTTGGCAACAGTGTTTTTCCTATTTATATAAGTTTTCTTCAAATTATTTTTTCATCTTAACAAAAAAAAAACCCAACTGATGAAATGTCCTTTCCAATTTTGAACCTCCCTTCCTATTTCTTTCTTATGTTTTAAAGACTGTCATTGTTCTGACCACTCAAATCACTCCCCTTTATTTATTTGATTTTTATTGGGGATATACTGGTTAATAAAATTACATAGGCTTCCGGTGTACAATTCTATAACACATCATCTGTATACTATATTGTGTGTTCATCATCCCAAGTCAAGTCTCCTTCCATCACCATTTATCCCCTTTATTCTCCTCCACCTCCCCCACCTCTCCTTCCCTCTGGTAATCACTATATTGTTATCCATGTCCATGACTTTTTCTTTCTAAATCTCTTCGCCACCATCCCCTGCCCATACAGGCCCCCAATCTGCCTCCCTTCTGACAGCTGTCAGTCTTTTCTCTGTATCTATGAGTCTTGTTTCTAGTTTGTTAGTTTAAAAATAAGCTAGATTCACCCTGGCCAGGTGGCTCAGTTGGTTGGAGTGTTATCCTTACACCAAAAGGTTATAGGTATGGTCCTTGGTTAAGGCACACACCTAGGTTGCAGGTTCAATCCCTGGTGGGGGAGTGAATGGGCGGCAACTGACTGATGTTTCTCTCTCTCTCTCAAATCAATAAAAATATCCTCAGGTAAGGATTAAAATAAATGAATAAATAAATTAAATAAACTAGATTCATTATATTCCACATATAAGTGAAATCATATGGTAGTTGGCTTTCTCTGACTGGCTTGTTTCACTCATAATGTTCTCCAGGTCCATCAATGCTTTTCCAAAAAGTAAGACTTCCTTCTTTTTAAGGCTGAGTAGTATTTCACTCCTCTACTTTTGGACCATTGAATCTTTTCCTGTATCTTACTGACTTTCTATGTCTGCTTAATTTTCTGGTGGCAAGTGTCTGTCACATAACAGGAACTGAATGAGTTTTGCCAGAGATTATTCAAATCCCCTAGGTCCACTCTAAGGAATAATTCATAACTATTTAAAAGCAGGGGTGTCCAACTTTTTGGCATCTCGACCACACTGGAAGAAGAGTTGTCTTGAGCCACACATTAAATAACAAACACCAACAAAAACTGATTAGCAAAAAAAAGGTTTTAAATACATTTACGATTCTGTGTTGGGCCACATTCATAGCCATCTCAGGCCACGGTTGGACACCCCTGGTGTAGAGGTTCATAATAGCCTGCAGGGATTGGAAGGAGCAACAGGTGGAGGAAAGCAGCAGCCTTGGGGCATGGCGTTTCGTCACAGTTCTGAACAGGAGCTACTGAACAAGCAGTTAAAGTGCCAGTCTCCTGATTTAAAGATGGGGGGAAAAATCAACCTGAGCTCCAGGGAAGTCAAGTAATTTTTCCAAGAATCCAATCGTACAGAAATTCACAAGCCGACTTATAATACCTCCTGATTTACTTCCACACGAACCCTCCCCTCAGCAAGAGCCAACTACACTGTACTTGTAAAAGAAAAAGTCAAGAGGTTTGGGGATGTACTTTTCCATAAAGGAGAATACTTCGATCTGGTACTCATCAATTGGATCGCCCCAGGTAATATAGTAAGGTTCTCTGAGATTTCGCTTTCTCATATTTGGGGAGGGGAGTGGGAATAACAATAATTACTCTTACAAGATCTTTAAGGTCCCAAAATGAAGGCCTGGGGCACTAGTCCGGCCTTGTGGTGGGAGACCCCGGCCTAAAGATGAGTGGAGGAGGCCGGACTGTGGGTTGTCTTTGTCAACTCGAGCCCCAGACCAGCACCAGTATGCTCGATGACCGCCACAGCAACGACATCGGCCACCGCCGCCACTGCCCGCCTATCCTGACTTCGGGAGCCTCGCCTCACCTCACCTCAAAGGCGACGCGCCTCCAACTCCAGCCTCAGCTCACCTTCCCCCGACACAGCCTCTGCGCAAGCGCAGTGCCCGTCTCCCACGCCCAGGCTCACGTTCCGAGTCTTCCCCACAGATGTGCCTGAATGTTTTTCCTCCCAGTGCGGCCACCGTCGTTTAGGGAGGAGGGAGGGAGGGGGCGGGGAAAAGGGTGGGAGGTGGACGAGCGCGCGCACCGCCCGTCCGTCGTGGTTTCCTGGCTGCGCGCGGCGGTGGTGGAGTAGCTGCAGCTGTTGCAGCAGCGGCGAAGATGGCGGAAGGGTTGGAGCGTGTCCGAATCTCCGCGTCTGAGCTGCGAGGGATCCTGGCCACTCTGGCTCCGCAGGCCGGGAGCAGAGGTGAGTCGCACCGCCCAGCTCCTGGGCTGGGCCTGACCGCCCCGCCTCCCTCTCCTCCTCTGCCTCCTCCCCGCTCGGTCCGCCGCGCTCCGGAGCCCCCGCCCCTTCACTCAACTGTGGGGGCGGCGGGCCGAGGGCTGTCCTTCTCCCCGCTCTACCAGCCCAGGGTCTGTGTAGGGTTCCGCTCTGCCAGCTCCGGCCCCCTTTGGACGAATCCAACCCGGGTGCCTGCCTCCGCCCCCTTTCTTACAGAGAAGGTGACTGTTCCTCTATTGCCCCAGTCTTGTTAGCCCGTGGATTCTCAGCCGTCAGGAGACGAGAAAAGGAGTGGGCGCTGGGGTCTGGTGGAGGCCCCGGGGTGTATCGTTCACAGAGCGGTCGTCCGCAGGCCTGCCCCGTCACGTATTTAGCAGCGTTGGAGAGAAGGAACTGGGGAAATTGCGGAGGAAGGTTTAACAGCTTGGGACTTCCTTGCTGAACTTTTTTACCCCAAGACAGGTTTCTGAAGACTGCGCCACTAAGGGATCCAGGACCTCAGAGAGTTGACTCTACTCTGGTTTGGCTTTGGCATGTGTGGGACCTGTTTTTATCAGAGAGAATGCTCAACTTTTCAAGTTAAAGTCTCTAGGCACACCAGGAAAGCTCCTACGAGGATTCTAGTGTCTCCCCTCTCCTTTGTTAGGCAGTGGAGTTGTGTAGAATGGTAGTTATGCTTCTGCAGACCTGTGGCCAAAGTCTATAAAATTGGTTTTCGTTGGTCAACTGAATTGAATTATTCAGGTTGTTTTCTCCCTCTGCTGTGGAAAATAGTAGTAGCTCTTCTTCCCTTCACTTCACCTACATTACAAAGGGTGCTGAGGGTGATCTTTTCTGGAGTTTAACTGCTTTGTTTTATTCATACCTGATGAACCAGTCTTTTAAATTTCTGATAATACTGGAACAGTATCTTAAACATCAGAGTTTTTTTTTCTTCTGTTTTGTTTTGCCCATTGGTGAAAATGCCACAGCATATGATACCTATTATGTTTGTTTACATTGATGTTTATAGGACAATACTAGGACTTTATATAGCATTCCGTTTTGTGTGTTCTATAATCTCAGTAATCCCGCTCACTTTCCCACTGAAATGTTTAGTGGCTATTCATAGTAGTCTCTCCCCTTAATAGATAAAGGTAACAGAAACAAAAAGTAGAAACTTGCGTATCTTCATTAAGTAAGTTCGTGGAGCCTGGAGAGTGGCTTCTGAAGTTCGGTGCTCTTATCCTTATTTTTTTTAATTATGTATTGATTTTATTTTTTTAAAGGTTTTATTTATTTATTTATAGAGAGAGGAAGGGAGGGAGAGAAACATCAGTGTGTGGTTGACTGTCAGGTGCACCCTACTGGGGACCGGCCCCACATGTGCCAGGCACGTGCCATAGGCTAGGAATTGAACCCATGATCCTTTGGTTCGCAGGCCGTCACTCAGTCCACTGAGCAACACTGGCCAAGGCTATATATTGATTTTAGAAAGATTAGAGAGAGAGAGAAACATCAATTTGTTGTTCCACTTATTTATGCATTCATTGGTTAGTTCTTGTGTATACCTTGACTAGGGATTGAACCTGCAGCCTTGGCATATTGGGATGACACTCTAACCAACTGAACTTCCCAGCCAGGGTCATGTGCTCTTCTAATTCTTGAGTGCCCTCAGTCTTTGGTATTTTAAGAGCATGTCACAATACTTCATCATCTTCCAGGGAAAGCTCTCTTATGGAACTTTTTCCTTCTCATATTCCATCATCATAGTAGCAGTTAGTCTCAGTATTCCAATGATGATAGTCTGAGCAGTATTTCCTTGGAATAATTCTGTTGGCTGCTGTTAGAAAGCTGATGATCATGAGTGGAGTTGAAGAATGTGAAAAGAACTGCTTCCATTTTGCTTCTACAGGAGGTATATGATTGGGTAATTGGTATCCTAGAGAAGAGGATTGTTCTGGCCAAGTCCCGAGACGGGACTTACAATTTTTTTCTCCAAAGATGTTTAGAACCATGGGTTATTATGCATATCCTGCCTTTTCTCTCCCCCCCCACCACTCCTCTTCCTGCTAGTATGTTAAAAGGACTTAGCCACCCTGGAAAAACATTAAAGGCAGAAGAAGAAAAGACTAAGGGAGATCTTAGGGCTCTATAATAGAGAACAGTCTAATGCTGAAATGTTTGGAAATCTTTTATTCTGGCAGTGATAGGGTAGTTTAGAGTCTTGGGGATCTGAATGTAACTTGGTGACACAGTTTTTTTTTCTTCTTGTTTTCCTATCTGGGGTGTAGGTATCTCTAGCACAAGTTCTTAGCCTTGCCAGTTGCTGAACAAATATTGGAAACTTAGTAGAATTTCTACTTCTGCAGAAATTTCCTTCCTTGTCCATCAGTAATAGCATTTTGATGTGTAATTCTTGCTTGATTTTTCTGTTAATTTACCAGAATGACATTTTCCCCCTCTTCCCTCTTTATTCTTTTCTTCTACCTCCCTTCCCCCCCCATCATCACAGAAAACATGAAGGAGCCCAGGCAACGCAAAGATAACAGGCGCCCAGATCTGGAAATTTATAAACCTGGTCTTTCACGTCTAAGGAACAAACCTAAAATCAAGGAACCCCCTGGGAATGACGAATTTAAGGATGAGATTGTTAATGACAGAGATTCTTCTGCTGTTGGAAATGGCACACAGCTCATTAAAGATGTCTGCAAGAAACTGGACAACCAACAGCAAAATGGTCCTATGGACCCAGAAAATATTCAGGCACAAGAGTCCTTTCCTAGGACTGCTGGACAAGAGGATCGAAGTCTAAGAATTATCAAGAGAACAAAGAAGCCTGACATGCAGATCTATCAACCTGGAAGGCGTTTGCAGGCCGTTACCAAAGAATCTACTAGCCGAGTGGATGAGGAGGAAATCCTCAACCAGGTAGAACAACTGAAAGTAGAGGAAGACGAATGTAGGGGCCATGTGAAAGAGGAGGTTGTGAATAAACCAGACAAAAATGAGGCACACAAGAGCTTAAATTGTGACAGAGTAAGGACTGCAAAGGGAGAAAAAGGAAAGAGGATTGAAAAGGGGGAGGGGGTGAAGAAAGTGAACGAAGACCCGGCACAGGGGAAGCTGGGTTCCGCCAAGCGCTATTCTCGCTCAGACAAACGAAGGAACCGCTACCGCACTTGCAGTACCAGCTCAGCTGGTAGCAACAACAGTACTGAGGGGACTGGCCTGACTGATAATGGATGTCGCCGCCGCCGCCAGGACAGGGCCAAGTTGAGGCCGAGACTGAAGAAGCAAGTGTCTATGTCCTCAACTGACTCCTTAGATGAGGACAGAATTGATGAGTCCGATGGGCCCAGGAGGAGCTCAGAAAGGAAGAAGCATTTAGAAAGAAGCTGGTCTGGCCATGGGGAAGGAGAGCAGAAAAGCAATGGTAAAGAAAATCGAGGTACTCTTCGTGTCACTTTCGATGCAGAAACCATGAACAAAGATTCCCCCATGGTGAGGTCAGCCAGGGAGGATGTGGATAAGGTAAAGCCTGAAAAAGGTTTGAGCTGTGGGGGCAAAGGCTCTGAGAAGCAGGAGTCCAAAAACCTGAAACAAGACCTTCGGGGTCGTGGCCGTGGCATTCTGATTCTGCCTGCCCATACCTCCCTATCTGTCAATTCGTCTGGTTCTCCAGAATCTACACCTTTAGGACCTCGGCTTTTATTTGGATCTGGTAGTAAGGGATCTCGGAATTGGGGCCGAGGAGGCACCACTCGACGATTGTGGGACCCAAACAATCCTGATCAGAAACCTGCTCTAAAAAGCCAGACACCCCAGTTACATTTCTTGGACACCGATGATGAAGTCAGCCCTACATCTTGGGGTGACTCACGCCAGGCCCAAGCATCTTATTATAAGTTTCAAAACTCTGACAACCCCTATTACTACCCCCGGACACCAGGCCCCGCCTCCCAGTATCCTTATACAGGCTATAACCCTCTGCAGTATCCAGTGGGCCCTACAAATGGTGTGTACCCTGGGCCTTACTACCCAGGCTACCCGACTCCATCAGGACCGTATGTTTGTAGTCCTCTCCCTGCCAGCCCCATGAGTCCTGAGGAGATGGAGCAGCACATGAGGAACATACAGCAGCAGGAACTACACAGGCTTCTTCGGGTGGCTGATAACCAGGAACTGCAGCTCAGCAATCTGCTGTCCAGGGACCGCATCAGTCCTGAGGGCCTGGAAAAGATGTCTCAGCTTAGGTATGGTGTGTCCATCCTGGCTAAAGGGAAATGGGGATAAGCTGGGAGGTGCATAGGCTCCTATGGCTGAGGAAGTTAGAAACCTTTTGAGTAAGCCACTGGGCGTTAATCTATTTTTCATATTGATTTTTGTAAGGGAGGGGCAGTTGGGGGAAAAACAGAACTGAAAATTTTATTTTTAGTCCTAGAAATTATTATACTTCCCACTTTTTAAGGAGAAAAAAAATTAACCTTAAGAGAACATGGAAATGGAAAAGGACGTTTCAGAATGCCAAGTAATGAACAACATATAACTTGTGAATATCTTATGTCAGCTGTTAAATTTAGGTGGAGGCATATGGGGGAAAAACTTTCCTAGACATAACTTTTTTAAATGGCATTCTGTTGTGCAGGAAAGAAGCTAGGATGATTACCCTACCTGGTGGCATTTTGGATTTCCTACCAAGGAAGATGCTTAATTTGCAGGAAGCTCAAATCTTGGGTCTAGCCTTTTCTGTGGTGTATTTGGAGCTAGAAGTTGCATGTATTTTATTTCAGAACTGAACTGCTGCAGCTATATGAGCGCTGTATTCTGTTAGATATTGAGTTCTCTGATAATCAGAATGTGGATCAGATCCTGTGGAAGAATGCTTTCTATCAGGTGATTGAGAAGTTCAGGCAGCTTCTCAAGGATCCGAATGTTGATAACCCAGAACAGATTCGGAACAGACTTTTGGAACTCTTGGATGAGGTAAACCATCTTTTTGTCCTCAGGAAAAAGGCTTCAGCATCCTGTAGTTGTGATGGGTTTTTAACACATGAAATACTATATGTCATAACAGAACATTGACAAAAAACAGTATGCACTTTTCTTAGGTTTAGGCCTGCCTTATTCCTATGGTTTCCTTGAGACTATAAATTACATTTGGAGTTAATTTTTAGCTTGGAAACTTTCTGAATGTCTTAGCTAGGGGTAGGGGAGTTTGGAGGGTGGGTGAAAGAGTGTGTGTGCAGATGTTCGTATTTTAAAACCATGGAATGGCTTATGCAGTGGATTTGTCTTTTGCTTAGTTGGTGGCCACTAAATACTGTATATGCCTCCCTTTACATCAGATGGCTGAGTTTTAGCAGAACTGTTGATCACTTGCCCCAGTTTCTGATGGGTAGCCTGGGTCAGAACTTGCTGATTCAGCATTTAATTTTTAAATTTCTTATTTTTTCTCTTTATAGGGTAGTGACTTCTTTGACAGTTTGCTTCAAAAGCTACAGGTTACTTACAAGTTCAAACTGGAGGACTACATGGATGGTCTTGCCATCCGTAGCAAGCCATTACACAAGACAGTAAGCCAGTTTTTAATCTTAAATTTATTTATTCATTTAGCAAGCATTTATCTAGTGTTGGTTATGTGCTAGGCACTGTACTGGGTGTTAAGGATGCAAAAATGAAACACATAGTCCATTCGGGTAACAGAGTAATTAAATCAATAATTGTCATGTCATAAGTACTATGATAATGGTATGTATAGGAGTTAGGAAAAGGGAACTGATTCAGATGGATGGGATCAAGGAAAGCTCAGAACCTGTCAAGTTGAGTTTTGAAATAATGAATAGGAGCAGAAGGGGCAGTTTCAATATAGGGCACAGTGAGAGAGAATCAAGCCTTGTTGGAAAAGTACAAGAAGTTCAGTATGCTGGTGTCTGTAATGTGGAGCTGGGCTGTACAGGAGCTAGAGCTAATGAAGTAGGAAGGGACAGATCATAAACCCTCGCTGACGAGTTTGGGCTGTTTTCTGAAAGCATTGAGGAACCATTGATTTCCAACAAATGGATATTGTAGATTTGCTCTTCCAATGAATCACGCTGGGAAATGGATGAGTTTGGGCAAGAGGGGAGGTAGGAGAGTCAGGGTGTAGGCCTGAGGTAGAAAAGAAGAGACAGACTGGAAAGATATAAGGGAAATAGAATTGAACTACTGGCTGACTTGGTGTGAGTGATGAGTTTGGAGACGTGAAGAGAGTCTAGATCATCTCCCAGTTTGTGGCCTAGGAGAGTGGCTGAGAAGGAAGAGGTTAGTTCAGTTTTGGATATGCCTAGGTGGAGGAGCTTGAGAATGAACAGATGAATATTTTGGTTGGTCTGGAGCTCAGGAGAAAGAGCTGGGCTGGTGATAACAGACAGCGGGGTTATCAATGTATAGGTGATAATTGAAGCAGAAGTTGGGACAAGGGGAAGGCTGGACAGAAAGTGGGGTTATCAGATTTCAAGGTGGTGGTGGGTAAATTTGTCAGGTGCTATAGAATCATCAAATGCTAAGATTACTAAAAAGTGTTTATTGGATTGGATCACCTTATCATGAGTTACTTTAATTGGAGGGAAAGGAAACCAGATTGTAGTGAATGAGAAGTGGAACAGTATATATAATGAGAGAGTAATAGAGACCATTCTTTTTATTTTATTTATTTATTTTTAGAGAGACGGGAAGGGAGGGAGAAAGATAGGAGAGAAACATTAATTGGTGGTTGCCTCTCACGCGCCCCCTTCTGGGGACCTGGCCTGCCACCCAGGCATGTGCCCTGGTGGGGAATCAAGGGGTGACCCCTTGATTCACAGGCCGGCACTTAATCCACTGAGCCGCAGCAGCCACAGCGATATAAGCCATTCTTTTAAGAATCTTGGCAATGAAGGGAAGGAGGAGAGATAGTAGTTAAAAGAGAACATACTGTCAAGAGATGTTTGTTTTTTTGTTTGGAGGTTTTTAAGCTGGGAGAGACTTGAGCATATTTATGTGTTGAGAAGGAAGAGCCAGGGGAAAGGAAGGAGTTAAAGATTCATTAGAGAAAGGGGTGTGATTTATGGAGCAGAGGCTTCCTCTTGACTTTCTGCTCCTTCTGCTGGATTGTTATGCATAAGCTCTATTACTAATCAGTAAGTATTTACTAAGTCCCTGCTAAGTGCCAGGTGCCATTCTAAGCACACACAATTAATTCATTGTGAAACAAGGATGCCATGATCCCAGCTCTTGGAGTTTAGAGTTTGATTAGGAGTGAGTGCAGGTGTTGGATTAGTAATTGCAGATGTAGTGACTTTTGTAAAGGATATTGTGGGGGTATATACCGTAAAAGGGCTTAAAGCAGGGGTGTCAAACTCATTTTCATGGGGGGCCACATCAGCCTCGAGGTTGCCTTCAAAGGGCCAAATGTAATTTTAGGACTGTATAAGTGTAACTGCTCCTTAGCAACCACGAGGCTGATGTGGCCCCCCCCGGTGAAAATGAGTTTGATATCCCTGGCTTAGAGAATGGATCACAGAGGATTGAAGAAGTCACAGTTAAGCTGAGGCTGAGCACCCGAGACGTTAGTCAGGTGTATGCGAAGATGCACGAAGGACAGCATTCTAGGGAGAATGAACAGTGTGTGTGAGGGCCTGAAGTGGGAAGGAGCGTGGTGTGTTAGGGGATGGGGAGGTGTCTAGTCTGACTGGGGCTCAGAGTGAGGAGGGCGATGGTGCTGAAGAGATGAGCAGAGGAGCTCGGATCATCTAGGACTTCACTGTGAGGATAGTGGAGAGCCTTTGTCGGAATGTGTTTTGTCTTCTTCGTGTTGAGATGGCAAAGTGGCTGTAATATGGAAACATACCTGGTTTTCTTGGTGCTTTATCAGTTAAATACCAAGGGTTCTTGGTGTTTATTCATAAAATGTGTGGAACAGTCAGGACTCCGAAGATGGGGCATGTAGTGATATATAACTTTACTGAGGCACTTGTTTGAGTTGTGCGTTAGGAGGCTGGTAGGCAGGAGCTAGTTACTTAGTTAGCAAATGAGCTTCCTAAAGCTTTGTGCCTTTTTCAGGGACATGGTAGTTTCTCATGTGTGGGGTGAAGTGGAATTATGTGTTATGAAGTCATGTTTCTCAGGGAGGTTTTTAGGTTGGGCACATGTCTTGGGGCTGCTGAGGGTTTACTCCTTTGTTTTCTCACTGAGGGACAGGTGCCAAGCCCATCAGTAAGAATATGCACAGTACTGCACATTACTGTCACATCGTAGGTGTTTGGTAAAGGGTGCTGTTTTAGGGAATTATTTCGCAAAGGGGATTTAATGCAGTAATACAATGTGGTGGTGTTAACAGTTCGAAGAGAGAAAGTCTATAATGGTAGTAGGAAGAAAACAGTAAACAATTGTCTTTATATTTTTATATCATTTTAAAATTAAATTTGTAAAGTATAATTATTCTCTCCAGTTACTCTGCGGAATAGGCATTTTTACATTCAAATGAAGAAACTGAGTCCCAGGGACCATGTTGAGATCACACAACAGTTACATGGAGAGTCAGGCCTCCTGGCTCTTTCAGAATGTTTTCTTCCATTTGCCTGGGACTCGAAATAAGAATGACCCCTCTACCTTCTGCAACTCTCTCAGTAAAGTTTTTATCCTACTGTTCACTTTTTTTTTGCTAGTCTAGGTTAGACTGAAAACTTTACTTTATTGAGGACTATTAGTGCTTTATTAATGCTGCTCTGTCATTTTGACCCTATCCCTGTCCTTTGGGATTAAAATTAAGAGTTTCTTGGGTATGCTATTAACTAATTGTTTTTCCTAAAGGTAAAATATGCCTTGATCAGTGCCCAGCGGTGTATGATTTGTCAAGGAGATATTGCTAGGTATCGGGAGCAAGCCAATGACACAGCAAACTACGGGAAAGCACGCAGGTACTATTGCCTCTTGTACATTTGCTTTTCTCCCTATGTGGCTTAGAGCTATGCCCTACTAAGAGCAATAGGCCACCTGCCCTGCCCTTGTAGGGTGTCCTACAGGTGCCCTTATTGGTTTCTGTAGTCATACTTGATCACTCCAGGGTTATATCTAATATTCCAGCTTATATCTTAAGTAGTAAGGAATATCAGATGATGAACTGAGAAAGAGTTGATAGGGAACTAGCGTTTTTTTTAAACTGTTTCTCTATTCCAGTTGGTACCTGAAGGCCCAGCACATTGCTCCCAAGAATGGGCGCCCCTATAACCAGTTGGCTCTGCTGGCAGTGTATACGGTAAGAAATCCTGTGGACAGGGGAAGAATTCTGCGAGCAGTATCTTAGAATATAGATTTTGATAGCATCAGCTCCTGGAGCTAGATTTCATCTATTCAGCTAGAATACTGTAATCCTACATGTATCCCCTTATGTCTCCCATCCTTAAACTCCTTTTTTAATTTTTTTATATTTATTTATTTTTATTTTAATTGTTCAAGTACGGTTTTCTGCCTTTTACTCCCATTCCAGTCAAACTCCTTTTTTTAAAAAAATGATTTTATTTATTTATTTTTAGAAAGAGGGGAAGGGAGGGGGAGAAAGAGAGGGAGAGAAACATCAGTGTGTGGTTGCCTCTTGTGCACCCCCTACTGAGGACCTGGCCCACAACCCAGGCATGTGCCCTGGCTGGGAATCAAACCAGAGACCCTTTGCTTCGAAGTCCAGGCTCAGTCCACTGAGTCACACTAGCTTGGACACAAACTCCTTTTATTACTGTTACTTTTGGAGGTAAGTTGTCAGGGATCCCTCACTTCAGTTGAGTATGTGTGTTATCCACTTCAACTGCACTTGAGTTCCTTGGGGAATGCTCTTGCTCCAGCCAAACCACTGTTTTTGATCAAGGCTTCTGCTCTGACTCTTGTCTTGCTTCCCTTCCCTATCTCTTTGAACCAGGTTACTTATTTCTAGAAGGAGAATAAAGCTCCGTCTCCCTTTCCCTCTGAAAATCCTCTTTTAGCCCCAAGTACTCAGATCCTTGTTTCCTTTCGTTATATCATTTCTTTATTCCTCTTAGCTTTTCACCTAAGGAGTCTTCTTAGCAGAAGCATCGTAAATGCCAAATCATACCTCTCCCGATCGTACCAAACTCTTCTAAATGTGACTGTAACAGAGAGCCTTGGGATCTGACAGAGTTCCTAGTGAGGAAGCTGAATCGAAGGGGAAAGGGTGGGGGCTAATGGTAGGTACCAAAGGTTCTCAAGTATAAGAAGCAGCCAACAAGCTCATTAGCAGGGAGTTTTCTTAAGGCTGTAAAATTCATTGCCCAAATAATGTTGCAGTTATTCCAC
>PVKM010003011.1:0-54984 GCA_004027735.1 Carollia perspicillata
AAAAAAAAAAAACCCTCTTGCTAGTTTCAAACTAGTCAAACTGTTTTTTTCTGTTCTTGCTGGCTGCAGCAGTCTGAGGGGCAGGTGTATAGATGTGGTCTCTGGGTCTCCTGGTTTCCAGGTCTCTGGCCGCGTGCAACCTCTCTGAGTTTACCCAGGTGCAGGCTCCCAGTCACCCAAGGCGCACACTCTCTCTCTGTGTCCTGGAGTGGTCCCCAGGTGCTCCACAAAGCTCTCTCTCCCTGGGTTGCGGGTGAGCCCAGCAGGGCTGCCTCGGGTCACATTGCTTGGGTGCACACTCTTTCCAGGTCTATGCATGGATGCTCACAACCCCCGTGTGTTTGCTGCTCAATCCTTGAAATTGCTCTCTAAAATTTCAAGCATCCAGGCTTCCCCCCAATGTTGCTCATACTCTGCCTAGCCTGGAAGAGAGCGCCAACCAGCTCCCTGCAGTCAGCCCAACAGGCTGTGGGCCGGGTTGCAGCTTCCCTGCTCCCTGCATTAATCTCTAGGCCTCTATTGTCCCAAAGTAGTCTCCTTACCATCTGGTTTTTCAATGTCCACTACAATTTTTGATCTCCTATCTTCATATATATTGTGGTACTGTTGGCTGTGTGCTCTCTTCCTCTGTAGATTGGCCTGATTTCTTTTCCTTGTATAGGAGGAAATGGAATCTGCTCCCTGTTACCAAGCCTCCATCTTCTCTCTCCCTTAATGTTGTTTTTTTTTTTGACAGGATCTTGAGGAAACATCCAAGGATAGCATCCTGCTTCCATAGTTATATCACCCTGAGATTCCATTGAAATTTGGCAATAGATAATACCAATTATGTACAACAAAGCAATTTTCATTTTTGCATATTAACTAGTACAATATGAAAGTAAAAATTCCAAAAGTAAATTATGAAAATCTATATAACCTCCAGGTGATCCTTCAAAATTTATTTTTAAAATGTACTTGTTTTTAGATTCTTTGCAGCAGGAAAACTGTATTTACCAGACCATGTAGCACATCCTTAGTGGCACACAGTACCACTAATTCAGTCCATTTAATGCCGGCGGTTGCCTTACTTGAGAGTTTTTTTTATCCTCATCCAAGGACATGCTTACTGATTTTAGAGAGAGGGAAGACAGGAAGAGGAATATCAATGGGAAAGAGGCATCGATTGGTTGCCTCTCCTATGTGTTCAGCCTGAGGACTGAACCTGGAAGGAATTGGACCTGCATCCTCCTGGTTTATGAGACAATGCTCCAATCAACGGAGCCATACCAGCCAGGTGAGAATTTGGTTTTGAGCACTGCTCTTTCCTCATTAATAATGCAATTTTGGGAGTGTCCAGTAAATGCTAGCAAGTTTGAGTTATCATAAAACCATATGTAACACCAGGAAGGCCACAATTTTCCAGCCTGCCTTGCAAGCAGGTGTAGTCAGTGACTGTATTCTGGCCAGTACAATGTGGGCAGAAGTGATATATCCACCCTCAGGCTTCATCCCTCTGCTTCTCTACTTGTTGGATGATAGATATAAAGTTTTTGGGAGGACTCTGAGGAAGTGGCCTTGGTCCTTGTATAACACTCTCAATCCACATTTGATTGTGCCAAGAGTGAGATATCAGCCTCTAATGTGTCAAACTGGTAAATGCTGGGACTGTTTGTTACAACAACTAGGGTTCCTGAACCTGACCAGTATTGATAGTATAACAGAGAGGTGCATACCTATGTTACTTAAGAGCTCCACCAGCCATTACATAATATAAACATGTAGCCTTTGTAACACAGAAAAACATAATCAAATGTATTTGAACATTTATTCATTCATCTCACAAATATGTTTGAGGGCCTATGTTCCAAGGATTGGGATAAATTAATGAACTAAATAGACATGGATCTTTTCCTCATGGAGCTTATAGTCCATGAAGTAGACATTAGGCAATGAATCATATAAATGTAAACGTATAACCATGATCATTTCTATAACACAGAGAATTTTGAACCTATCAGACACAAAAATAGAAGTATTTGCCTTAGTCAGGGAGTCACCCATGAGGAAGGATTGAATGCCGAGGGGACAAATATGCAGTTACTATGTGGAAGACAGATGGTACAAAGCAAAATAAGAGAGGGTCACAGTAGGTGGGGCAGAGAAACTGAAAGGAAATGCTGTAAGATGAGCTTAGATGAGAATGCAGGGGCCCACTCAGGCTACAGTAAATATTTTGCTCTTTATTTAAATATTAAATGATCAGGTTTTCTTTTTGAAAAAGGTCTCTCTGGCCACATTGTAGGGGATGTATTGAACATGAGCAGGTACCTATGTTTACATGAATAGAGCATGTGGTAATATGAACATCACCTGTCAAGATATATATACCCCAGAAATAAAAGGAAATGTATAAACAGTTCAGACTGGAAGAATTTTGGTGGTTGGTTGTTGCTTTGGTAAACTTTAGTTACGTTTAATTTTGTATCACTTTTCATTTTACTGCTATAAATTACCTGGTAGTTCAGTCTGGTAAATTTGAGACTGGAGACATTTGCCTTAGGCTATTGAGAACATCCAAGGCAAATGAAATTGAAGCAAAATATGAGGCTGGTCTGAGTGAGATTTTTGTCATCAGTGGTTCTGCATCCAATCCCCTTTGGGAAACTATAAGTCACTCATTCATACCAGCCATGGAGGTGGGCTCCCTATAAGAAGCATTTAAATTCCCTGACTCTCATTCCTGGGAAGACATTATGAAATAATTTCATTACAGAATTTATGGAGCATTATGGCCAAAACATGAAGGAGAAAGACTTCCTCAACTTACCTGATTCACTCAGATATTGGCGCCAATTGTCAATCTGTCTCAGACAACCTCTGAATCCCTGAAAATTATATGTTGATATTTTTAATTTTTATACTGATTTTTCTCTCTGTATATATGAAACCACTGCTATAGAGGTTTATGATTAAATAATCATTTTGAAATGTTCCCTGTCTGACTCTGGGCTCCAGTCTATTCTCTTGCCCTTGTGATTCAGGCTGTAGAGCCTGGAAATTATAGCCTCCCAACCACACAAATATCAGAGCAGGTTCAAACTAGTCCATTTTCCTCAATGAATAGGAAAAAGAGCTGGATGCTCAGCTCTTTGTTGCTTTTTATTTTTAGACACACTTCACCTTTCTGGAAGCAATTTATATAAAGAGAATGCTAAATAGGCTGTCCTGCATTGAGATGCTTCTAAAATAAGTCTTTTCCGTGAAAGAAACAATGACTGGTTCTAAGCAGTTCTTTTCTAAGGTACGATTGTAGATTTTCTAAAGCCAAGCTGTTAATTTGGAGATATTAACTTTTGAGTTACTTGACTAGTCAGTTTAAGAAGCAAAATTCTCTTAAAACTCTTATAATTACATTTGGACAAGTTTGCACATAGGACCACAAGTCCATCAGCTTATTATAACCATGGCGCATTTCACACACCATCTTCATTATCTTGTGCTAAAGAAGAGAACACATACTTTTCTGTGGGTAATTTTAGATTGGCCACTGACATACTCCACAGTGTTTATAAAGAAAACAAAACTTGGATGTTGGCTCTTTTAATTATAACTGGCAGAATTGCTACACCCCAAATCACATAATCTTGTCACCATATTATATCTTTGAAGACATCTGCTTGCAAATCAGTAACAAGGAACTTGAAATCTAAAAACAAACTTGTATTAGATGGAATGGTTTGGTGAGCCATGCTTCTGAAGCGCTGATGAATTCTGAAAGACATATTCCCGAACTTCAAGGAAAGTTTAAAATATGCTGTAGTGGAGCGACATCAAATTGTCCTTGGTCTGAACAAGTAGGTTAGAGCCAGTTTTTAGAGTGCCTGTTATTGTTAAGCAAAATCCACTGATCCAGTGGAAGATGCCATAAATTTCATATCAGTTTCCAGATGAATGTCTCACTAATGAAACATTTCGATAAGTTCAGTTTCACCTAAGAAATGATCACTGTTAAGGTGTCATTTTCTAGGTGTTTTATGTAATATTTTTAGGACAACTGAGACCTTCCACCAAAGGGTGAAGGCTGATTTATGACACCATCTTGACTATTTATCTAATATGTACTTCTCTTCGCATGTATTTGGACATTATCTGAGCTCATTTCTGAGTAGTTACACTTTGTTTTGGGCGCATCATTTTACAGCTTACAGAGTTCCTAAATTCACCTGAGTTTAGTATGGTAACCTGAAAAACAAATTGAAACAATTAATTAAGCAATTAATTAATGTGTACTCTGCAGGTGAGAAAGAATCTGTCCCTCCATAGGTGCCTTGAGCACATATGTTTTGATTAAATGTGAAAGAAAAACAATGCAACAGCCTGAATTTGTTGCCCAAATAAAATTGCCTACATCTATACAGTTATATAATTCATAATACCCCACTCTACTTCCACAACTCTAGCCAAAGAGTCTGTCTTTCGTTCCCTAACAAACTGTTTTCTGGACATTAGAACTAGTTGTTCAACACTAATATGACTTAAGACAGATGAGGGAAAAGTGAAAGCAATCTCACTGTGCTGCAGTAGTTCAACCAGAGTGACTAACAAACTTCAACATTTAGAATATCCAATGAGATAAATATTTACTGCTCAGTTAGTAAGTTTATTTTCATACTTAATCCAAAATTACTTTGCTGGTGATAATGCTTTGAACATTGCTTATATTTCAGACAAAGTAATTTTTCCCTTGACTTAAAAATTACATGTATAAATAAGTACATTGTCTAAAAATTATGAATTGTATATATACTTTTTATATTGTCAAAAGTACTCAAAAAGCTTTAAAGATGTTATATTTTGTTTGTCATTGTAACATTAATTTTATCGCTTGAAAATATTTTCTCCCAAATGTTTTCCTGAGAAGTGCAGAGTAAGGACTTCTACCCCAGAGTACTGAACTATTATTAACTGTTAGTGGCAGGGGAGCTTTTAGGTTCTAATGTTTTAGTGCATGTTGGATACGGGTTTTTTTCCCATACATCTTCTTCTTAAAAATACACAGTTGAGGAAGTTAATAATTTTGATGTGAATTAAAAACTTCTAAATGTGTT
This sequence comes from Carollia perspicillata, assembly GCA_004027735.1. NCBI lineage: Eukaryota > Metazoa > Chordata > Mammalia > Chiroptera > Phyllostomidae > Carollia > Carollia perspicillata. The sequence goes on from PVKM010003011.1 coordinate 5,091, forward strand.
TGTATGTGTAACACAGACTCAGGAAACATAAGAACTAGAAAAGCACTGGGATGACAGAAAGTGTGAAAGTAAAACAAATTATTACACCACTAAGAATGATTTATTTAATGAAGCTAGTTCAGCATTTCCATTTTGTCTGTTTATGGTATAGTTATTCAACATGTTTCTTTTCCTTTTTTTCTGGTAAATCATGTCAGGGAGCCTTTGGCTGAAGAAAATCAGAACAGACAAGAGATAATGCAAGAGAGAAATAAAACAATCCCATGAGGATGTCATTCTAGAACTTCCTGTTAGCCAGGTAATGGGACTGAGATGTGTAGGCCTAAGTATATGCAGGTAAAACCTTGAGTTCTCAGGGCTTCCACAGAACATTGTGGCATGGGCTGAATCTTACTTTCTTTACAGTATGTAGCTTTGTGCACACAGATAGATGCCTGAGTTACAACTTCTGGGTGACATTTTATGAAAGTCTGTTTTGCCAGATTAGTCTTCTAAGGTGTTTTCCTGGGCCAGGTAACTCTTGATAGTCAAAGAAGGATAAATACACATGTACCCACTGCAAATTAATTTATCTCAAAGGCTGCTAATGCACAAAATTCTCCCCAGACACAGAGAATCTAGAAAAGCTTGTGGCTTCTGCTTAGCTCTCTTGAATATGAAGGAAGTAAGCATGACTGACTGCTCTTGATTCTCGTAGGAAATGTAAAGATGTAATTTCTGCAGATAGTAATGGCACAAATACAATTATGTTTATTATTATTGTATTTATGGCATTTAATTATAGAGGGAGATGGTAGTCAGATAACAAAAGTGCCTTAACCAAGGGAAAAGCCTCTCTATTCTTTTGAAATGAACACAAACAACTGGGGAGAGTGTTACTGAATGTGCAGCAAAAGGCAGACTCCACAAGCCCAAGTGTTCACTTGGGGGTCGTCAAGTAATGGATTGTTGGCCTATTTTTCAAGACATTTCTCTGCAGTAACTAGGCACTTGATAGGGTTATGTTTGGATTTTGGTCTGGGTCTCTGCTATGCTTGAGAAGATTGTCATCTTTTGATTTAATGATAATAGAGCCAAATATATGAAACTGTTCTGTAAAGAGTCAACCTGTGACTCATAACCAAATTTCAAAAAAAGATTTTGTCTACAGTTTGCTTTCTTTTGTTGTAAATGAAGTGGTCAAGTGACTAGTTTCCCTTATAAACACCATATATTTATTTTATAAGAAAGCTTGACATTCTTCAGAGATGAAATATAGTAGTATCACAAAACTTGGAGGCGATTCTTTTCCCCTGAAGATTCAGAGCATTTGCTGATTGTAATTATAACTCAAAAGTAACTTTAGCACCAAAAAGATCAATCAATTTTCCTTAAGCATAACATCAGACAATTAAAAAACACCTGAACAGGTCAGATATAGATAAAATCAAAGTATGAAGCAATGAAATTGTATACAGGAGGACAAGAAAAACACACCTAAACATTAACAATGCAATTGACCATTCAAAATATAGTTAATAAATTCTCAAACATGCAAGTTCAAATTTCAAAATTAAACTTCACCAATTGCCAATTTCAAAAGATGTAATGAGGTTAGAGTGGCCTTTTTATTATGCATGGTTTTATGTCTTTGGATTTCAAAATTACCTTGCATGCATTTTCAACTTTGCCACAATTTCTGGACTGTTTTCATTTCTATTTTAAAAAGGCTAAACAGTAAGATGTGCTTCTGCTTTGCATTCTAATTGAATGTAACTGATTTGCAAGCAGAACAAAACACTCATTTTCAGATTAAGAATCATGCATTGAGAAATAATTATTGTTCTACTAGATAAAACTATTTTCCCACTTTCTCCCTTCATTTATGTGAAGTGTTTGCTATGTTTCCCCCAGGTGGATCTCTTTTACAGACCACCATGCATTGCTCTTTGGGGAGTAAAATAATGTAAATAGAAACAAGGAATTCAAAACTGTTTTGACTACACTCTTCTGTGTGCGATGTAACACTTGCATTATATTATTTTATCTTCAACAATCAAGGAGTGGCTAAATGGTTGCAGGTGGTGATGGAAATAAAAGCCATCCATCATTATTTATTAGGCATGAAAAAGATACACAATAATGTAATTTAATCTCAGAGCAATTATTTCCACATATTGATAATACAATGTGAAAACTGTCATGAATTCTAATATAATATTGTGGTTTTATTGGTACACCACAGACAGCATGACAAATAATGAAATTGTATCAGAAGGAAAAAAATGGTAACTACATGCACATGTCAGTATCATGGGTGGAAAACATATCACCAAGTTTTTAAAGCTTCTTCATTACAACTTTACCAATTCAAAAGTTTAAAGTGGAAAAAATGTACATTTTTCAGTTGTCACTATTTTAAACATAATCTATTAATTCACACCACAATCTATAGTCTAAGTAAGCATTGTAAGCATGGGATATGTGTTTTATAAATTTTGAAAACCAAGTTACCTGCTAAAATATTTATAAATAAAAATATAAAAATTTATATTTATATTTGACATTATAAATGATTTATGATGTTTATAATGAAATTATACATATAATGTCAAATTTATAACATGCTCATTTGTTCACATTAGTCTGGTAAAAATCTTCAGATGAAAACTCTGATCTCTTCTTTGGAGAGCATACATGTGACTATTAAATTTGGCAAAGAATGTACATTTTAGCCAAATAAAGCAAGAAGATGGTTGAACAATAAATATTTTAGTAGGAAAAATCCTGACTGATGAAATGCTTGGTTAAAAAAAAAAGCAAAGCCTACTTTTTCATTATGTTAAATTATTCCTATATCCACTTAGTTGTCTAAGTCTACCTCCAAACAGGCCATGGTAGGTTAAAATATGATGAAAAAGAAACAAAGCAGCATTTGATCTCTGTAGATGAGAACCAAAAGCACTTTATGATATATTTGAACACATTTTGGTTTCTGTCAAAAGAGCAACCATGATGAGAAACTTTCCTAGTTAGAAATAAATGAAATGATTTTCAAGGTACCAGTTCATTTTACAGTGTTCACACACAAACATACACAGATTCATTCTACAGTACATGTACACAGCATGCTCTACAATGTCTTGAAAAATAATTTATTCACAGTTCACATGTAGATTAGAAACATACATATAAGCTTATTTGATGAGATAAATGACCTCCTCTTAGAAAAAAAATCCTTTTTAGAATTATTAGGGAAAAAACATATTTTCGGCTTGGCTTTGAGTGGTGGACAGGACCTGGGAAAAAAAGGTATCTGTGAGTGATCACAACACTTTGACCATTCTGGGCTAGGAGAGAAAATTTATATATCATGTGGTTACTCAGTTTTATAAAGGGAACTGAAGAACAAGTGTAGGCACTAGTCAAGAAAAACAAATGAAAGAAATCATTTAAAAAGTCAATAAGTGACAGGAAATCTGGAGACTGTTTAAAAACACCTTATTGGAAGCCTAGCAAAAGTATGTGCCGGAGATCAAAGGGGCACTTGGAAATGTGGCCCAAGTAAGGAAACCAGGGAGATCCACAAACTATGGCAGGTCAGGTGTGAACAAGGATGCAGGCAAGCCAAAAGAGAATTCAAGAGTGCCTTGCAAGTGACTCCAAAGCTAATAAAAATGTTCTTCAAAATATATCCATGGCAGGAAACCAAGTAAAGAACTAATGGGCTGATCAAGTGACCCACTCTGGGCAGAAGATAAATTCTTGAAGAATGGAAACTCTTCTGACTTTACTGAAATGATTAGTTAATTAATTAGTTAATTAATACATTTACTTTTAATCTCTCATTTAATTACCCATGCCTCCATCTGATCATCTATTCATTTAAAAAAATTACAGAATACTTACCATGGGTTTAGTCCTGGGGATTTAGTCCTAGGGATGTAAAAGCAAGTCTTCCTTCCTTCCTTCTCCTTTCCTTCCTTCCTTCTTTCCTTCCTTCCTTTCTTTTTTGATTTTCACACATTTATTCATCAATTAATTTTTCCATGTATTTGATTACCTATTCATCAACAAAAGGTTTACAGAATGTATATCATGAGGCAGTCTCTGGATTAAACAGTTTAAATGTATTAATATATGACATTCACTAGGTCAGTTGACAAATATTTCAATGCCTACAATGTGCCAAGAGCTGGTCTAGTTCTTTGAGATAAATCAGTTAAAAAAAAGAAACAACAATTCTGCTCATATGAAGCTTTCTTTCTACCAGAGTAATCATTTAGTATGATAAGTATTAAGAAGGACAAGTTTTAGTAGCTGTGAGTGTCTAAAGGGGGTCCTATCTGAGGCAAAAGGCAGCACCCTATTGATAGATCTGAAGGATAAGTGTAGACAGAGAGAGAGAGAGAAAGAGTAGCAGGAGGTGAAGATGAGGAGTGGCACAAGAATCACATTATTTGGACCTTGGTAGACAGAGGGAAGAATGTTAGACTTCATCTTAAGAGTGACAGAAGCAACTGTAGGGTGTTAAGTGAGAGTGATGTGCTTAAAAATGTTCAATTCTCCTTTGTTCAAAACCCAGAAATAGTTTCCTACTTTGATCAGAGTAAATGCTGGTGTCCTTATAATAAACCTATAAGATCTCCATATTCTGTCTTCTGTTATTTTTTTTTGGCTGAATTTGTTTTACCTCTCTTCCTTGCTTACTTTATTCTAGCCATACTGGGCTCCTGGTGCCCACTTGTTATTTCCTTCCCCAATCTAATCCAAATGGATCCACCGTTACCTTCTTCAAGTCTTTGCTCAAATCTTATCTTGTCTATGGGCATATCCTCAGGACAGACGGAATATTATATGTTTCTTACTATGTCTTCTTCTACTTTGCTTTGCATTTTTTGGCCATGTAGCTAGCATTCAGTACCTTCTGTTGTACAGTACTCTTGATTTATTTATTATGTTTTTGTATTATCTATATCCCCTCCAGTGGAATGTATTCCCCATGAGGCAAGAATTTTTGTCCTTTGTTCATATTTATCCTAGTCAACTGAAACAGTGCCTTGAACATTCAATTAAGTAATCATTTTCTGAATAAATTAATGAATGCATTAGAAAGCACAGTCCTATTAGCAATTTAAGAAAATTACTCTTGACTGAAGCTTGAAAAATATGTTGGGAAGAGTTGAATGTAGAATCATCAGGGTTTACTTTCAGTAGTGTGCTGGAACTGGGTTATGCTTTTCAGGCTGTTTATGTATATTGTGATTCTATGGGAAACAGTATCTGATGGTATGCTATTGCACAAATCTGTCCAACTCTACATTCAGTTATCAACCAACATTGGTAGCTTAAAATCAGCCTCAGAGGGAGTATTTATTCCTTGGTACCTGTTGAGTGCTATAAATCAGAGCTTGCTTTTTTGTATTGTTGATTTCCTAGACTTAAGATATTAACTAAAAATGTTGATAATAAAGATTAATTTAAAAAGTGTGTCATATCTCCAGTATATGAAAAAAAAATGTCTCATTCAGCAAAGAAGTAATTCACATCATTGAAAAAAGAATAAAATTCTGACATACATCTTTGTTGCACTACTTCTGTCTTACTATTTAATATAAAGGAAACTATCAACCAACAAACACATCAAAAATATACTCATTTGTGCCCTGGTGGGTGTGGCTCAATGGACTGTGTGCTGGACTGGGAAGCAAAGAGTTACCTGTTCAATTCCCAGTGAGAGCACATTCTTGGGTTGCAGGCCAAGTCCCCAGTAGGAGGCATGTTAGGGGCAACCACACATTAATGTTTCTCTCCCTCTCTTTCTCCCTCCCTTCCCCTCTCTCTAAAAATAAATAAAATCTTTAAAAAATATACTTGTTTGATAGTGCAGCCATAAGTTGGCTAGAATTTGGTAAAAAAAATAAAAGCATTCTGTGAGAATCAATTTGTTACATAACATTTACAACAAAGAAGACTGTATATTTTATAATTTGCGAACTGTGTGGTATAAGTGCTTTATATCAATAAAGTCTATTTATATATAATATATACATTTACCCATATAAATTTATACACAAATGTATACATTATACATAAATTTGTATACAAACTTTAGATATAACTTATATACATTTTATTTATTTATTTATTTAATTGTTCAATTAAAGTTGTCCCAATTTTTTTCCCTTTGCCATCCTCCACCTGGTCCAATCCCTGCTCCAACAGTCAATCCCCACACTGTTGTCCATGTCCATAGGTCCTTTATAAAGGTTCCTTTATTTCACCTCTGCCCTGCACCACCCCTCTCCTTCACCTTCTTTCCCCTGTTATCCTCTTCCTTCCTCCCCTCTGGTCACTGTCAGTGTGTTGCTTATTTCCATGTCTCTGGTTCTATTTTGCTCCTTTGTTCATTTTGTTCATTAGGTTCCATTTAATAGTGAGATCATATGGTGTTTGTCTTTTGTCGCCTGGCTTATTTCACTTAGCATAATATTCTCTAGTTCCATCCATGTAGCAAAAGATAGGATTTACTTATTTTTTCCTGCTGTGCAGTATTCCATTGCATACATGTACCACAGTTTTGATCCCCTCATTTACTGATGGGCACTTAGACTGTTTCTAGCACTTGGCTATTGTAAACACACTACTATAAACATAGGTTATTTTGGATTGGTGTTTCAGGTTTCTTAGGATATATTCCAGTAGTGGGGTCGCTGGATCAAAAGGCAGTTCCACCTTTACTTTTTGAGGGCATTCCATACTATTTTCCACAGTGGCTACACCAGTCTGTCAGCATTCCCACCAATAGTGCACTAGGGTTCCCTGTGCTCCACATCCCTGCCAACACTTGTTTGTTGATTTGTAAATAAATGATGGCCATTCTAACTGGTGTAAGGTGGTAGTTCATTGTGGTTTTAATCTGCACCTCTTTGACATATAGTGAGCTTTCTTTTACATGTCTCTGGGCCCTCTGTATGTCCTTCTTGGAGAACAAGTGTCAGTTCAGGTCCTTTGCTGATTTTTTAAAGTATAATTTACTGATTATGCTATTAAAGTTGCCCCAATTTTTCTCCACTTTATCTCACCTCTGCTCTGCACCACCCCTCTCCACCATTCCCTACCCCTTAGTTCATGTCCATGGGTTGTACATATAAATTCTTTGGCTTCTCTGTTTCTTCTACTATTCTTAACCTCCCCCAGTCTATTATATGCCAACCAATCATGAATCTTATTCCCCATACCTTTATCCCCCCATTCCTTCCATCTCCTTCCCCACTGATAATCCTTCATTTGATCTCCATTTATCTGATTCTATTCCTGTTCTAGTTGTTTGCTTAGTTTTAGTTTTAGTTCTTTTAGGTTCAGTTGTTGAAATAGTTATGAATTTGTTGTCATTTTACTGTTCATAGTTTTTGATCTTCTTTTTCTTAGATAAGTCCCTTTAACATTTCATATAATAAGAGCTTGGAGATGACGAACTCCTTTAACTTGACCTTATCTGGGAAGCACTTGATTTGCCTTTCCATTCTAAATGATAGCTTTGCTGGGTAGAGTAATCTTGGGTAGGTCCTTGCCTTTCATGACTTCAAATACCTCTTTCCAGCCCCTTCCTGCCTGCAGGGTTTCTTTTGAGAAATCAGCTGATAGCCTTATGGACATTGCTATGTAGGTGACTCTCTCCTTTCTTCTTGCTGCTTTTAAGAGTCTCTCCTCATCTTTAATCTTGGCTAATGTAATTATGATGTGCCTTGTGTGTTCCTCCTTGGGTCCAATTTCTTTGGGACTCTCTGGGCTTCCTGGACTTCCTGGAAGTCTATTTCCTTTGCAATGTTAGGGAATTTTTCCTTCATTATTTGTTCAAATAAGTTTTCAATATCTTGCTGTTCCTCTTCTCCCTCTGGCACCCCTATGATTTAGATGTTAGAGTGCTTAAAGTTGTCCTGGAGGTTCCTAAGCCTCTCCTCATTTTTTTTTTTGAATTCTTGTCTCTTCATTCTGTTCCAGATGGATGTTCATTTTTTTTCTTTTGTTACAAATTGCTAATCTGAGTCCTGGTTTCCTTCCCTTCACTGTTGGTTTCCTGTATATTTTCCTTTATTTCACTTTGTATAGACTTAATTTCTTCCTTTACATCGTGACCAAGCTCAGTCAATTCTGTGAGTATCCTGATTACCAGTATTTTGAACTGTGCATCAGATAGGTTGTCAATTTTCTTCTTGCTTAGCTCTTTTTCTGGAGTTTTGATCTTTCCTTTTATTTTGGGCCATTTTTCTTTTTGTTGGCACACCAGTTGTAAGGAGGAAGAACCCTAGGTATTCACCAAGGTGGGACAACCCTCTTTGCTGCATTGTGGTGCTGTCTGTGGGTGAGGGGTCAGAGCAGGAACAATGCCTGTCTCTCCATTTTAGCCCCACTTTCCAGCAAACTCTGCTGTGAGACTGAGAGTTGCTCCTGCCTTTGCAAACCCCACATATTTTACAGCTACAAGTTTTGAGTTTCTAGTTTCCTGATCAGCCAGCTCTGCCTTGCCTGTGTGGCTTGCCTCTCTACAGGTCTGGATAAATCTCTGCCCTTCCCATAGGTCTGGATGAATGGATGAGTGTTTTTTTAATGCTTTGGTTGCCGGAGTTCCATACACTTTGATTGTCTGGCATTTCTGGTTGTTTATTCTTTTAAAATTGGTTGTTATCCTTCTATTGGTTGTTCAAGGAAGCAAATGTTTCTACCTACTCCTCAATCTTGGCCAGAACTCCCTTTGCCCATTTTTAAATTGAATTGTTTGTCTTCCTGGTGTTCAGTTATATGAGTTCTTTATATATTTTGGAGATCAAACCCTTATCCAAGGTGCCATTAGCAAATATGTTTTCCCATATGGTTGGTTCCTTTTTCATTTTGCTGATGTTTTCTTTAGCTGTGCACAAGCTTTTAAATTTGATGTAGTCCCATTTTTTCATTCTTTCCTTTATTTTCCTTGTCCTAGGAGATTTCACCAATAAAGGAAGAATATATTGGTGAAAATATTGCATTGTGGGATATCTGAAATTTCCTATGTTTTCCTCTATGACTTTTATGGTGTCATTGTTTATATTTAAATATTTTATTTATCTTGAGTTTATTCTGATGTATGGTGTAAGTTGGTGATCTAGATTTATTTTTCCATTATACCTGTCCAGATCTCCCACATTGAAGAGAATATTTTTACTGCATTTTATGCTCCTATAACCTTTGTCAAATATTAATTGACCATAGACACATGGGTTTATTTCTGGACTCTATATTCTGTTCCATTAAACTATATGTCTGTTCTTATGCCAGTACCAGACTATTTTGATTACGGTGGCATTGTAATATAAATTGATGTTAGGTATTGTGATCCCTTCTACTTTGTTCTTCATTCTCAAAATTGCTGAAACTATTTGGGTTTGTTAATGGTTTCATTAAATTTTTGAAATATTTGTTCTATATCTGTGAATTATGTCATTGGTATTTTAATAGGGAATTACATTAAATATATAAATTGCTTTCAGTAAAACAGACATTTTGATGATGTTGATTCTTCCAATCCATGAACATGGTATATGCTTCCATTTATTTGTATCTTCCTTAATTTCTTTCTTCAACATTGTGTAGTTTTCTGAATACAGGTCTTTTACCTCCTTGGTAAAGTTTATTCATAAGTACTTTATTTTTCTTGTTGCTATAGTAAATGGGATATTTTCTCTAATTTTTGCTTCTGATATTTCATTGTTGGTGTACCAAAATGCCTTTGATTTCTGAATATTAAATTTGTCTTCTGCCATTTTGCCAAATTCACTTATTAGGTCGAGTAGTTTTTTGGTGGAGTCTATTGTTCTTCTTCTTCTTTTTTTTTTACTTTTTTTATTGGTATTCAAATACAGTTGTCTCCATTTTCTCACAACCACTTCCCCCACCCTACCCATGATCACCTCCCGCCCTCAATCCCACCCCCCTTGGCTCCATCTGTGGGTCCCTCAATCATGTTCATTTATGTCCCTTTCCCTTCTTTTCCATGCTATTTTCCTTTCCCTGACCCTCTATTTACTGTCAGTTTATTGTTAATTTCAATGTCTCTGGCTGTATTTTACTTGCCAGCTTGATTCGTTAATTAGGTTCCACTTATAGGTGAGATCATATAGTATTTGTCTTTCACTACCTGGCTTACTTCACTTAGCATAATACTTTCTACTTCCATCCATGTTTTTGCGAAGGGTAGGAGCTCCTTCTTTCTTTCTGCTGTGTAGTATACCATCTTGTAAATATACCATAGTTTTTTTATCTACTCATTTGCTGATGGGCACCTAGGCTGCTTTCAGCACTTGGCTATTGTAAATTGTGCTTCTGTGAACATTGGGGTGCATAGGTTCTTTCGAATTAGTGTTTCAGGGCTCTTAGGGTATAATCCCAGAAATGGAATTGCTGGGTCAAAAGGCATGTCCATATTTAGTTTTCTGAGAAAATTCCATACTGCTTTTCACAGAGGCTGCACTAGTTTGTATTCCAACCAAGATTGTGCTAGAGTTCTCTTTTCTCCATGACTACATCAGTACTTATTATTTGTTAATTTGTTTATGATGGTTATTCTGACTGGTGTGAAGTGATATCTCCTTGCAGTTCTAATTTGCATCTCTATGATGGCTAGTGATGCTGAGCATCCTTTCATATGTTTCTGGGCCCTCTGTGTGTCCCCCTTGGAGAAGTGTCTGTTCAGGTACTTTGCCAATTTTTTTATTGGATTTTTTGTCTTCCTGGTGTGGAGTCAAGTGAGTTCTTTTTATATTTTGGAGATCAAACCCTTGTCCGAGATATCATTGGCAAACATATTTTCCCATATGGTTGGGTTTCTTTTCATTTTTCTAATGTTTTCTTTAGCTGTGCAGAAGCTTTTTATTTTGATGAAGACCCATTTGTTTATTCTTTCCTTTATGTCTCTTGTTCTAGAGCACATATTGGTGAAAATATTGCTCTGTGGAATGTCTAACATTTTCCTGTCTATCTTCTCCTCTAGCACTTTTATGGTATCACAAGTTAAATTTAAGTCTCTTATCCATCTTGAATTTATTTTTGTGTATGATGTAAGTTGGTGGTCAAGTTTCATTTTTTGCATGTAGCTATCCAAATATCCAAACACCATTTGTTGAAGATGTTATTTTGATTTCATTTTATGTTTCTGCCCCCTTTGTCAAATATTAATTGACCACAGAGACTTGGGTTTATTCCTGAGCTCTCTGTTCTGTTCCATTGATCTATGTGTCTGTTCTTATACCAGTACCAGAGTGTTTTGATTACCATGGCCTTGTAATATAGTTTGATGTCAGCTATGGTCATCCCACATACTTTGTTCTCCTTTCTCAAAATTGCTGCAGTTACTTGGGTTGTTTATGGTTCCCCATAAATTTTTGAAATGTTTGTTTTATATCTGTGAAATATGTCCTTGGTATTTTAATAGAGATAGCTTTGAATCTATACATTGCTTAGGGTAATATGGACATTTTGATGATGTTGATTCTTCCAACCCATGAACAAGTATATGTTTCCATTTGTTTGTGTCTTCCTTAATTTCTTTCTTCAGTGTTGTATAGTTTTCTGAGTACAGGTCTTTTAACTCCTTGGTTAGGTTTAGTCTGAGGTATTTTTTTTCTTGTTGCTATAGCAAATGGGATTTTTTTTCTGATTTCTATTTCTGATATTTCATTGTTGGTGTACAAAAATGCCTTTGATTTCTAAATATTGACTTTGTATCCTGCTCTTTTGCCAAATTCATTTATGAGATTGAGTAGTTTTTTGGGGGAGTCTGTATGGTTTTCTATGTACACTATCATGTCATCTGCAAACAATGACTGTTTTGTTCCCTCCTTTCCAATTTGGATGCCTTTTACTTTGTTTTCTTGTCTGACTTCTGTGGCTAGGACTTCCAGTACTATGTTGAATAGAATTGGTGAAAGCAGACATCCTTTTCTTTTTCCTAGTAGGAAAAGTGGGATCTTAGTGGGAAAACTTTTAGTTTCCGCACATTGAGTATGATGATGGCTTCAGGTCTCTCATATATGGCCTTTATTATGTTAAGGTATGCTTCTTCTATTCTGATATTGCTGAGTGTTTTTATCATAAATGGGTGCTGTACCTTATTAAATGATTTTTCCATATCTATTGATATGATCATATAATTTTTGTCTTGCCTTTTGTTTATGTGATATATGATGTTTATTGATTTGCGAATATGGTACCATCTTTGCATCCCTGGGGTGGATCCCACTTGGTCATAGTGTATGATCTTTTTAACATATTGCTGGATGCAGTTTGCTAATATTTTGTTTAGGATTTTAGCATCTATGTTCATCAGCAATATTGGCCTGAAGTTTTCTTTCTTTATTGTGTCTTTATCTGGTTTTGGGATCAGGATGATGTTGGCTTCATAAAAAGTATTTGGGAGTCTTCTGTCTTCTTGGAGTTTTTTGAATAGTCTGTGAAAGATAGGGGTTAGCTCTTCCTTAGATACTTTGTAGAATTCTCCTGTGAAACCATCTGGTCCAGGACTTTTGTGTGTCAGGAATTTTTTGATTACTGCTTCAATTTCATCTGCTGTTATTGGTCTGTTCAGACTTTCTGCTTCTTCTTCATTGAGTCTTAGAAGATTATGGTTTTCTAGAAATTTCTCCATTTCACCTAGATTTTCAAATTTCTTGGCATATAGCTGTTCATAGTAATTTCTTACATTCTTTTGTATTCCTGAGATATCAGATGATATGATAGTGTATATAGAAAACCATACAGACTCCACTAAAAAATACTAGACCTAATAAACAATCTGGCAAAACAGCAGGACGCAAAGACAATATGTAGAAATCAAAGGCATTTTTGTACAGTAACAATGAGATATCAGAAACAGAAATCAGGAAAACATCCCATTTGCTATAACAACAAGAAAAATAAAATACTTCGGATTAAACCTAACCAAGGAGGTAAAAGACCTGTACTCAGAAAACTATACAACACTGAAGAAAGAAATTAAAAAAAAACACAAACAAATGGAAACATATACTTGTTCATGGATTGGAAGAATCAACATCATCAAAATGTCCATATTACCCTAAGCAATGTATAGATTCAAAGCTATCTCTATTAAAATACCAAGGACACATTTCACAGATATGAAACAAACATTTCAAAAATTTATGGGGAACCATAAACAGCCCAAGTAACTGCAGCAATTTTGAGAAAGGGGAACAAAGTAGGATGGATTACAATGCCTGGTATCAAACTGTATTATAAGTCTACTGTAATCAAAACACCCTGGTACTAGCATAAGAATAGACACATAGAAAAGTTGAACAGAATATAGAGCCCAGGAATAAACCCAAGTCTCTGTGGTCAATTATATTTGATGAAGAAGGCAGAAGCATAAAATGGAGTAAAAATAGCCTCTTCAAAAAATGGTGTTTGGGCAGCTGGATAGCTACATGCAAAAAATGAATCCAGGCCACCAACTTACACCATACACAAAAATAAATTCAAGGTGCATAAAAGACTTAGATATAAGTCATGACACCATAAAAGTGCTAGAGGAGAATATACATAGGAAAATGTCAGGCATTCAATGCAGCAATATTTTCACTAATATGCGCCCTGAAGGAAGAGACATAAGGAAAGAATAAACAAATGGGTCTTCATCAACATCAAAAGCTTCTGAATGGCTAAAGAAAACAGCATTAAAATCAAAAGAGAACCAACTGTATGGGAAAATGTATTTGTGGATGATACCTTGGACAGGGATCTGATCTCCAATATATACAAAGAGCTCACACAACTCCACTCTAGGAAGACAAAAAACCCAGTTAAAAAATGGGCAAGAGACTTGAACAGACACTTTTCCAAGGAGGACATACAGAAGACCCAGAGTCATATGAAAAGATACTCAGTATCACTATCCATCAGAGAGATGCCAATTAAACCTACAGTTAAATACTAATTCACACTGGTCTGAATGGCCATCATAAACAAATCAACAAACAAGAGGTGCTGGCATGATCATGGAGAAAAGGGAATCCTAGTGCATCGTAGGTGGGAATGCAGACTGGTGCAGTCACTGTGGAAAATAGTATGCAATTTCCCCAGACAACTAAAAATGGAACTGCCTTTTGAACCAGCAATTCCGTTTCTGGGATTATACCCTAAGAGCCCTGAAACACTAATTCGAAAGAACCTATGCACCTCAATGTGCACAGCAGCACAATTTACAATAGCCAAGTGCTGGAAGCAACCTAAGTGCCCATTAGTAAATGAGTGGATGAAAAAACTATGGTATATTTACATAATGAAATATTATGAACCAGATAGAAAGAAGGAACTGCTACCCTTCACAACAGCATGGATGGATCTGGAGAGATTTATGCAAGTTAAGTAAGGGAGGCTGTGAAAGACATACCATATGATCTCACCTGTAAGTGGAAACCTAATAAACAAGGAAGCAAAATACAACCAGATAAATTGAAATAAAGAACAACCTGATAATAATCAGAGAGGAGGAAGGAGAGGGATAATAGGGGGTAATGGGAGGGGGCATCAAGGAACATGTATGAAGCACAAATAGACAAAGCCAAAAGGGGTGGGTTTGGGGGTTAGTATATATATATATATAAACTAAAATAAAAACAACACAAAATACTGATGAAGATGTGAAAAGTTGGATTACTTATTTATTCCTAGTGGAAATGTAAAATGGTACAATTACTTGGGGAAAGTTTTACAATGGACTGATGCAAACTCCAGCGAGCGGTGTCCATGGTGTTGTGGGTGCAATGAACAAATTCAAAGGGACTGCAGAAGTCCTGTGGAGAAAAGGGACAGCATCGCCACTCTCAGAGTGAGAGAGTGCCCTGACCTCTGCCTGGACAGGCTTTTACTGCTTTCTAGTAGCATTATGTCAAAGAAGGTTCTCATTTATCACGGTCAGGTTTACTTTAAGTGATTACTTCTTACAGATAACAACAACAACAAAAAGAATGTTGCAAATGCAAGGGAACAATAAAAGTGATTGATCTGGTTACACTCTGTCCTTGGGAAGGTTTAGCACACACTTTAGGGAGTTGCTTCAGGGATATACATTAAACATCTCCTGTCTTAACTCAGGGTGAGGGAGTTTTAGTGAAAGCAAGCCTCAAGGCAGCGTAGATATAATGCAGGCCTGGTTTCCCATGGGAAAGGCGATCTATGGACCTGGCTCCTGTGTGCCACCTTGCACCTGTCGGTTTTCTGAACCAGGGCTGAGTTACATTTGCCATTGCCATGTGGACCTGTTCCCTATAAGAGATAAAATAAACTTTAACAACATATTTTGTTTAATTCAATATGAAACTACCATATTTTTCACACCATGAGATGCACCCAGGTTTTAGGTAAAATAGGCAAAAATTTTTGAAGCTAAAAATGTGGTAAAATATTTAATAACATAAATAGCATAATATTTCACCGATGTAAATGTAAACAGAACTCAACAGCAGCATTACCAATCATTATTCCTCCCAAATTTTGTGGGGGGAGTGCGAAAGTGCATCTTATAGTCCAAAAAATTCGGGAATATCATTTTAAGCATATAATCAATATAAAAGTTAAGAATGACATATTTTACATTCCTCTCCTATACTAATTTTTTGAATACGTGTGTGTTTTCCAAACTTTTAGCACATTTCAATTTGGATGAGTCATGTTTCAAGTGTTCATAGTCACTTGGGGCTACTGGCTAGTGTATTGGACAGGTTGAGTTTTCATTCAAAATTTGAAAGGCAGAGGAGAAGCCATCATCTCCATCAGAAGCTGTGGTCAGTCATATTAAACCTGTCAGACAAGAGATACGAGGTTTCACCACCATCTTCTCTGAGTCCTACAGGTAGATGAAATTATCAGTGACAGTTTCCTAAGATCCTTGCATTTGCCTATTTTTTGAATTCTAGCAGTGTCTTGCCTAACCTTCACATTCCCTGTCCTTCAAATGGCTATATATTCTTGTAATGCCCTCTATTAAATCCCTTTTTACTTAGCATTTCTAGAAAGCATATATCCATATGATTTTCCCGCATTTCTTAGCATCTTTGTGGTATGAGGTCATAGAAGTAGTCCTCATTGATATACTATGAGAATTTGAAATGTATGTCACTTGCAGTCTGAAGCTTCAGAGAGTTATGTGCATATTTCTAGCCCCTCTTTCTCTGAGGTGACTTGGATTCATATTTTGATATGGTAGAGTGTCTTAGGCCACTGCATGGAGATAGATGCACTGGAAAACTGCTCCCTTGCCTACAACAGTGGGCTATGCTTAAGCAAGAGATAAATTTTTATCGTGGTAAGCCACTGAGATTTCAAAGTTTGTTTGTTGTCATACCACAATCTAGACTATTACAACTGATACAGAAATTAGTCATGTAAAACAGTACTTATAGTATCAAACCCCTAAAATATGTGTCATTGATGGTTTTCCTGTGAAAGAAGAAATTGAAAGGGCACTGCATTGCTCAGGCATAGAAGATGCAATGAAAGAAACAATTAAGTCTGATCTCATGGAAGAATAGGAGACTGTGCAGGGACTCTCCAAGGAGAAGCCCTACATATTTTAACTATATTTTATTGATTATTCCATTACAGTTGTCCCAATTTTACCCTTTTGTCCCTCTCTCAGTAGCCCCTACTACCTCAGGCAATTCCCATATCATTGTTTATGTCCATGGGTCATGTGTATCAGTTCTTTGGCAAATCTATTTCCTATATTGTACTTTATATGCCTATGGTATATTCTGTAACTACCTATTTGTACTTAATCTCCTCACCTCTTCACCTATTTCCTCACAACCCCCTCCAATCTGGTAACCATCAAAATGCTCTCTGTATCCACGATTCTGTCTATGTTCTTCATGTTTGCATAGTTTGTTTTTTAGATTAAATTGTTAATAGATATGTATTTATTGCTGTTTTATTCTTCATAGTTTTGATTTTCTTTTTCTTAAGTCCTTTTAACATTTTATAATAATGGTTTGGTGATGATGAATCCCTTTAGTTTTTCCTTATCTGGGAAGCTTTTTATCTCCCCTTTTATTCTGAATGATACTTTTGCTGGGTAGAGTAATCTTGGGTGAAGGTCCCTGCTTTTGATGACATTGAATATTTCTTGCCAATCCCTTCTAGCCTGCAAAGTTTCTTTTGAGAAATCGGCTGACAGTCTTTTGGGAACTCCCCTGTGGGTGACTAACTGCTTTCAAGATACTCTCTTTCCTTTGGCATTTTAATTATTATGTATCTTGGATTGGGCCTCTTTTCATCTGTCATGTGTGGAACACTCTGTGCTTCCTGGACTTGCATGCTTCTTTCTTTCACCAAATTATGGAAGTTTTCTTTCATTATTTTTTTTCAAATAGATTACCAATTTCTTGCTCTTTCTCTTCTTCTTCTGGCAACCCTATGATTTGGATATTGGACTTCTTGAAGTTGTCCCATAGGTTGCTTATACTATCCTAATTTTTTCAGATTCTTTTTGCTTCTTGTTCTGGTTGCTTCTTTTCTGCCTCCTTGTGTTCCAAATCATTGATTTAATTCTAAGCTTTATCCATGGTACTGTTTTTCCCTGTAAATTGTTATTTATTTCAAGTAGTGCATCCTTTATTTATGCTGTTGAGGTCCTCACTAATTTCCTTGAAATTTCTTATAACCAGTGTTTTGAACTCTGCATCTAATAGATTGCTTCTCTCCATTTTGTTTAGCTCTTTTTCTGGAGGTTTGATCTGTTCTTTAATCATGGCCTTCTCATTTTGGCAGCCTCCCTGTGTTTATTTCTATGTATTAGGTAGAGTTGCTATAACTCCCTATCTTGGTAGCATGGCTTAATGTAGTAGGTGTCCTATAGGGTCCAGTGGCACAGCCTCCCTTATCAGTATTCAAGGTTTGCCCTTTGTATGGGCTGAGTACACTCTTCTTTTTTAGTTGAGCCTTGATTGCTATTGGCAAAGCAACAGGAGGGATTTACCCAGGCCAGTCAGCTTCAAGGACTAGATCTGACCACTGATCACCAACCTCCACCCACCATGGAGGATCAGCTGTTCAAAGGCAGGGTGATGGTGCTCTGATGTGGTCTTTAGCTGTCCACTGAGTGCACAGGCTCTGGGGTTTCCTGGGTGGTGTTGAAAAAGGTCAACCCTCTCTCCTGTTCTACCCAGAATCATCCTGCATGAGCTATACAATAATTTGAGATGGCTGCTACTTATTCTGGGCTTGGAGATTTCCAGGTGAAGCCAAGCTGTGAATCTGGGCTAGCTGCTGCTAGTGCCAGGCCTTGGGCCACTTAGGAAGGGTACAGGAACTGAGGGCTTACTGAGGCTGTTGCTTGTTTGATAGAATTTAGGAAGTTTTGAAGTATGAGCCAAGACCAGCCATGCATATGTAAAAGTCACAATTAAAAGTTTTGGTGGGCCCAAAGTTGAGTGGGTCAGAATCTCAGAGGATTTCTGGGGGAGGGCAAAGCCAGGTTGATGGAATCTTAGATATGGCACCCACCTGCCTGTCAAGTTGTGGCTCTGTGAAGGGAGGACTCAGAAACATATAATGGACTATGCCCATCTTTCTGTCTGGGGGAAAGCTGTCCCTCAGCTCTTGCCTTGATGCCAGACACTTCAGCTCCTTCTTGTACTTCACTGGTACTTTTCACACTATTACCCCAGTGCTCAGAGGGAGTGAGTCTGAGTAAGTCTGTGTGTGAGTTCTTTAAAAGGAACTATTTGGGAATCTAGAAGTTTCTTCCACCAACTCAATCCCCACTAGATTTTGCAACCAGAGGTTATAAGGACTTATCTTCCTGGCACTATAACCTGCTCCTGGGGTCCTTATGGGGGACTGGAACTCCTTGCTCCCAAGATATCTCTCCCACATTTTTATCCACCACATTGTGGATATGCAACCAGCTCATTCCATCTCTCTTCCCCTCCTACTAGTCTGGATGAATGTGGTTTCTTTAATTTTGTAGTTGTCAGACTTCCATTCAACTTGATTTTTGACAGTTCTGAGTGATAGTTGTTCTATATTTTAGTTACGATTTTGATATGGTTGTGAGAGGAGGCAAGCTGTGTTTATCTATCCCAACATATTTTGAAATTAACAATTTGGATATTCAGAGAGTTACTTCAGACTTGATTTCATATACCCAAACAATGCACAGGAATTATAAATGTGATCCTTTAGACCGAGTATGAAGTTATGCTGAAGAATTATGAGTTGCTTTTCAGAAGTAAATTTATTTCATAAATATTAACAAACAGAAAGAAGAGAAGGAGGTAGATAAAGAAAAAAATGTTGTCATACAGGAAACTTGATTTGGAATCAAGAATTAAAAAAAATTTGTATGTTCAATAAACAAACAAAAATAAGACATTTTAGAAACAGGGAAGAGCAGAGTTGTGCACAGATTCAGGAGTGAGGCCATCTTGTCCTGACATTGAAAAAGGAGGTAATAAACAGGCTTGAAAATGTCCAGAATAAAGTTGATGTTAATCATTAGTAAAATTCCAACTTGACTTTTCAATAAAAGGTAAATGTATTAGGAAAACAATAGGTCAAACATTTTCTCTTTTTAGACTTAATAGATTAGGATTACTGGCTGAGAAAACATGGGGGATCTCACCAATTTGTAGATGACATGAAACTGAAAGGATAGTCAGTATTTTGGGGGAGAGAGGCAAAATTCTATATGACTTATAGAGAGAAATATGAAGATAAAATAGATTTAAAGGCTAAAAATCAATAGATATAAATTTCTTTAGCTAATCCTTTTCCCAAATAATTTAAGCACAAAATAAAAGCTATTTAAATTAACATTTACAGAAGCATATTATGAGTAAAAATAGCTCCTTCAACAAATTGTATTGGGAGATTGGGACAGCTACATGCAAAAAAATGAAACTCGATCACCAAATTACACCACACACAAAAATAAATTCAAAGTGTATAAAAGACTTAAATCACAATATCATAAAAGTCCTAGAGGAGAAGATAGGCAGGAAAATATCAGATATTCCATGCAGCAATAGTTTCACCAATATGTCCCTTAGAACAGAAGTGTCAAACTCATTTTCACTGGGGGCCACATCATCCTCAAGTTTGCCTTCAAAGGGCCAAATGTAATTGCCACTCCTTAACAGTTAAGGAGCAGTTACATTTATACAGTCCTAAAATTATTTCAGCCATAGGGACATAATAATTCAGGTTGATTGTGCTATATTTTTGTTGTAATTCCAGTTTGGTACTGGGAGGAGGTGAGTGTAGCTTTCACCTACTCTGCCACCATTCTGGATCTGTCTGCATCAAGCTAATTAAGACATGTGTCCCCTCACATATTTACCCTCTTTTTTTTTGTGTGACAACATTTAAGTTCTACTCCTTTAGCAAATTTCAACTATTTAATAGAGTTACCATGATATATATCTTTAGATCTCATTCATCTTATAACTGAATGTTTGTGCCCCTATATCATTTTTTAAAATAAAATTGCTGTAATGCATAGAATCAAAGGAAAGGCCAAAATCTGTTCTCTGGATCCTACATCTCCCTGTCCTTTCAGTGATGCTGATATCACAGTTCTGCTCTTTCCTACAGTGGTACTTCTTTCCTTTCCTTTGGTTGTGGGTTCTTTCTGCTGATAAACATTTCAATGTCAACCTTCTTAATCCCCATTCCTGTCACACATTCTCCTCCATTTTCAACCCTTCTTGTGAGTTATTTATAGTCAGCCTTTCTCTGGTCTCATTTTTTAATATGTATCACATTGGGCCATTGTCAAGGTGACTAAAACTTGACATGGAGAACTTCAGTGGTCAGTGTTCTCTCTGTTTACTTAATTTCTCAATCAGCATTTGAAAGGGTGGTTCTTTCCTTCCTTTTCAAAGCATTCTCTATCTTTGTTTGCTTTTCTTAAAGCAACATTCATTTAATTTTTTAATATACTCTACTGACTTCTTTTCAGGCTTTTATTTGTCCCCCCCAACATTTGATCTCTAATTGTTGAAATACCCCATGAATCAATCCTAGGCTTCAACTTTGTTCTATTTATACTCCTTCCTAGATGATTTCATAAAGTCCCAAGGCATTAATGGTAACTGATATGTTTAATGACTCAAAATTTTATCTCTTGCTCTGGCTTCTCCTCCAAACTCTAAACTCTAAACTCTAAACTCTGTTATTTGACTGTAAACTCAACTTCTCCTCTTGGGCACTTAATAGGAATATTAAACTTAGGGTGGGTCATCAGGGCTCTCTCTTTCCCATTGTGATTCCTCCTCACCCGGTTTTTCCCATTTCAGGAAGTGCCACCTTTGCTCAGTTAGTGAGTGACAGCCTAGGAGAAATGCATGATTCCTCCCTTTATCTCAGCTCTCACATCTAACCACTAACAAGTACTCTCAGCTTTTCCTCCTAATACATCCCAGTGAAATCTAGTTCTGTCCAACTCCTTTGTATATATTCTAATCTCTAACAAGTATTATTTAAGAGTTTTTCCAACAACTGCTCAGCTAGTGCTCCAGGATATTTACAATATCTTTTCCACACAGCTGCTCAGTGATAATAAAAAAATCCTTAAGAGTTTTCCCACTGCACTTAGAAAAAAAATATTTCTTCCCAAGATGTAAATGACTATGCTAATGGGTTAAACTGAACTTTCTGACCACGTGTTTTTCCACTCCCACCTTTTCTCATGTGATCCGGCCTCACTGGTCACCTTTCCACCCTCAAACATGCCCAACTCCATCCTTACTTAGGTTTTGTTCTGTCCCTCTTTCTGGCTTTATTGGATCAACTTCTTAATTCGTGTTTGAACTCAACCTCAACTCCTTATGGGATTCTTTACTGGCCATCATATAAATAAATTAAAATAATGTAAAAATCAAAATAAAAGTACACTTCTGCCCTTATATTTTAATAATTATAGAAACTTGTATAATTATTGTATTGTATTCTTCTTTTTAAATTCTCACCCAATGATATGTTTTATTAATTTATAGAGAAAGAGAAAGAAAGAGAAACATTGATATGAAAGAGAAATATGGACTACTTGCTTCCTGTATGTGCCCTGACTGGGGATCGAACCCATAATATTTTGTTGTATGGTATGATGCTCTACCCAACTGAGCAACCCAGCCAGAGGCATCTGAAATTTTGTTGTTCATTCATTTTTTGTGTTATACATTTTTAAATTTTATTTATTTATTTATTTTTATTGTATTTTTCCATTACTATTTATCGTATCCCCTTTATATCCTTTTTCTGTTTCCACCCATCACCCTGCCCCTGAAATAACCATAGTGTTGTTGGTGTCCATGAGTTCTTTTTCTTTTTATCTTGATCCCTCTAACCCCTAGACATGTCATCCTGCTTTCCATCTATGAATCTGTCTTTATTTTGCTTGTTAGTTCAGTTTCTTCATTAGATCCCACGTATGAGTGAGATCATACGGTATTTGTCGCTCTCTGACTGACTTATTTCACTTACATGATGTTCTTAAGGTGCATCCATGCTGTTGCAAGGGTAAAGTTTTCTTCTTTTTTACAGCTAAGTAGTATACTATTTTGTAAATGTACTATAGTTTTTTTATCCACTCATCTACTGATGGACACTTGGGCTGCTTCCCAAATCTTGGCTCTTATAAGTAATGCTTCAGTGAACATAGGGCACTTATATTCTTTTAAATTAGTGTTTTGGGTTTCTTTGGATGAATTCCTAGAAGTGGAATCACTGGGTCATAAGGTAGCTCCATTTTTAATTTTTTGAGGTAGCCCCATACTGTTTTCCACAGTGGCTGCACCAGTCTGTATTCCCACCAACAGTGCAAAATGTCCCGGTTTCTTTCTTCTTTCCAAAATCATTAAAGGTCCATATTATTAATAGGAAAGTCCAAATATTTTGGAATGCCAACCGAAAACCTCTGTTATCTGACATATCTGAGTTTTACTTATCTTCTGCCTGTATCTATTTATTGCCCATAAGCCCCATCCTATTTTATCCCCAACCTTGTAACCGTACCTTTTGCTGTCAAGTAACACTTGCCCTTCTTTTAAGACTTAGTTCAGTTGCTACATTTGGGAACCCTTAGAAAGAATAATTTACCCTTCATTCTGTACTTTAGGTACAAGTCTTTGGTATAGCTGGACCCCTTGTCTGTCCGCCTTGCATTTCCCATTAGGTATGAGAGGGAAAATGGTTTATTCCCTCACATTGTTTCCTGCACAGAATAACTTTTGGTGACACATACTTTTAATATCCTTCCCTAACCTGAATACTCTGGTTTGCTTCTCTGCATAGTTCTGATTTGTCTACTTTAATATTGAAGTGTAAGCCTCAGAAAACTGTGATAAAATTCATCATAAATGATTCATATCTGTATCCCCAGCTTCAGTTTCTGGCACATAGTAGCAGTTCAACAAATGTTTGCCATTGTTCCTAAACAAATACAATACTGAAGTAAATAGGGATCCACTAATCACAGAGCAGGATTTCTGCCATCTTTCTTCTGAATTTGCATATATGATTAGTAAACCCTGGTCACATATCACAGACATATTTTGTTTTAATTATTATTTTAATAATATACAATACGACATTGTAAAATTATCACTATTAGGATGACTATCAGCAATCAGCAATCAAAAAATGACTATTTAGAATGTACTATGTACTATATACTCTACTAAGCTTTCAGGTTGACAAAACAGATTTTGTCAGTCAGGCTTGGCTAGGCTCTGCTGGAGTAACAAATCTCCACATTTTAGTGGTTTAACAACATAAAGGTTTATCTCCTGCTCATGTCATAGCCCATTGGGTGTTGAGTGGGAAGTACTTCCAGAGATGGTTCAGTGATCTCTGCTTATTCCATCTGTTGTCTTTGCCACCATTCGAGCACTTGGAGTCTGCCACTGAAACTCTTGCATCCAATCTGTTGGCAAGTGAAGAGAGAAAATTCTGAGATTCTCACACAGGATCTAGAAGCATTATACATAACCTCTTACCACATTCTACAGGCCAAAACTAGTTAAGCAGCTTTAAACTACAAAGGGAGTTTGGAAGTGTGTTTCCAGAAGAGGATTGGTGAGGAGAGTTTCTGCAGTGTAGGTGGTGCCCATATTCCCCTGGATATTACCAAGTTGTATTATGATGCTTCAAGCTGATCCTTCTACTTAACTTGAAACAATTTGGATATTTAAATAGAAGTTTTCCCTACTTAAAATATTTGTCAGAGTAATTAATGATGTGGTAAAAGAAATTTCAAAAACAATCCTTGAACTGCTCAGGGAAATCTTTTAAAGCAGGGTAGGCAAACCATAGCCTGTGTTGCTGGACAGCATGCATGCTAAGAATGGTTTTTACATTGATACATGGTTGAAAAAATCAAAAGAAAAATAATATTTCATGACATGTGAAAATTGTATTAAATTCAAGTTTGTGCTTACACAAAAATTTTATTCACAATGCCCACATTCATTTATTTATATATATTCATGGATGTTTTTGTGTCACAATGGCAGAGCTGAATAGCTATGATAGAGACCATATGTCCTGCCAAACCTAAAATATTAACTATCTGGTCTATTCCAGGAAAAGTTTGCTGATCCTGTTTAAGAGTATTTGAATAGCATATACAGGGTCTGGCAGAAGTAATGCCTGCTTAAGTGTGGTTGGTAGAGTAATAATATGGGTGTAATAATTTATAGTTTTAATTTGACCATTTCACCTAAAATGTCATATGGTTTGCTTGAGTGTGACATTCTTATGCTACAGAATTACATGCTAATGATTTTGTAATATAAAAGGGGCATTATTTGTGCTGGACCCTATATTTTAGTGTAGATGATTTTGTAACCTAATTACAAACTACCCTAGTGTTTGTGTTCATCTTACAGAAGTGGGTCACAGAAAACAGATGTACCTGAAGATGGAAAACCAAAAATTCACCTAAGTTGAGAGTAAGAAAGAACATGTTTTCATACCAAACAGCTCCAAGTCAGGTAAACAGTACTATTCACTTGTGGATTATTTGAAGAAATAAAGGTAAGATCCCTTTCCCTGTGGTAAGGAGATTCATCTATGCACAGGTTATTTAGGGAGGAATTTACATTTGATACTCCAGCTCTTGGCTCTCAGAATTTCAGGACATGGACATCTGTCACCAGATTTTATGGGTCGGCACTCCACCATTTGCTAAGACAGAGAATTCTTTGTCAGAGACAATGGGAATAAGCTCTAGTGAACTACAACCATTTCAAGAAACAAAATAGAACATTTAATATATATTTTAGTTCAACTCTATTTATAGTATAAAACTTTAGAGTAAGCATCTAGAATAAACAGTATTTCTTCTAAAGACATTCTGCAATTTAGAATTAGTTTATACCGGCAATATTTCATGGATTATTTGTTGCATTCAAAAGAGAATGTGGATCAACAAAGCCAAAATGATGTATTTTCTTTTCTAAAAAAGTTCCAATGTGTTATAGATATGAATGCAACATTGTAACCCTGGGAAAATTCCCTACCTAAGCTGTACTGAATTGTTCCTTTTGAACTCTGCTTTGGAATTTCAACAAATGCTTATCATGACTTTGAATATTTTTTTTACTTATAACATATAAAATTATGAATATATATTTATATATTTTTATAGCTCAAATTGCCTTTTCAGTGTAAAACCAAACCCATCACTCTATTTTTAGTTGAATTGAAGTAGTAAAAATGACTGAGCCATTTCTTAATTTCTGTATCATTGCTTGCTTCTGGTTACTAATATGAGGTCCTGATTTTCAAATGAAATCTTGATTGAATTCTTCCTATGACAAGTTAATCTCATGTAGTGACTGAGGTAAGTAACTAGGATCTGGGATCAGGAAACTTGATTTAAATTTCTATTTATGCTCCTAACATTATACACATCTTTAAGTTTACTTTTAAGTCTCACACTTCCTGGTTTTGATTTATTATGGTCCAGAGCAATAAGTGGTAGTCTTGCTCATTTTGTTTTTGATTTTTGATTGGGCACTTTTGATGAAAGAAGGATAGAATAAACTTTAGAAATTAAAGTAGAGTTGATATACAATATTTTATTAATTTTTCATGTATAACATAGTAACTTGACATTTATATATCTTATAACTAATTTTTAATTAAATAAAATGTCTTAATATTAGATCTCTTAGGACAAAATCAAGTTTGCTAAAGTTTCTATTGAGCAACCACAGTTATAGATGTTTAGAAATTTGTTTTATGTGCACGAAATATGCTTAAATGATAAGATACTGGATATTTTTTGGAAAACAGCCACATTCATTATTTCTTTTTACTATAAAGACCAAATCTGTGAAATGAAAACTCATATCACTAAAGTTTGAGAGACTTAATGTGTTTTAGGACTTTCATTTTGATTCTCTTTGCTGATACATTTTAAAATTTATTTTGTTTCCCAATCATCTACTTTTCCCAATAACATACCTACCATTTCAGCTATTATTAAATGTCAACACACATATGTAATTCTTATTTTTATTGATATGTAATTATATTTGAGTCAAATATCTCACAGGAGTTTTAAAAGATTTGGCATCTAAGTTTTGAGAAATTGATGGAAGACTACAAGATCATGAGAGCTTATGGTTTTCTTTTTTAAATCCTAAAATTTATTTTGGTGAAAAGCACAAAATATCTTGAAATTTTATAAAACTCAAAGGTAAAATGTGGGAAATGTGGGCAAATTGTTCAGAGTAGCTGAAAGTATGTGTTATAAATATTTGTGTGTGTGTGAAATAACTGACATTTTGTGAGGATCACAATTGCCACAGAAATTTGGCCAAGTCAGCATCACATGATTTCACACGATGATTGAACTTCTCTCTATTGGAGATGTTCCTCACCAAATGCTTCCTTCTTGGAATTTCCTGGAGCTCCCTCATCTGCTGCAGAAAAGTAATGAACATTTCTCATCTAATGGCTGAGAAAGATGTTAGTGACTCCCTTTAGTTTTCAGCCAAGCCTTAATCTTTTACCTCAGGACAAGTTCCTTGTTTTTTCCCCCACTCTTAATTTTTGCATGTTTGAGTAGCTTTCTGGAGAGGCCTCTAGGATTGACCATGCTCACCCATCTTCTGGGCTAATTTTGCAATGCAGAGTCTAGTACAGTGCTTTCTAATAGAGCTTTCATGGTGATGGAAATATGTTGCACCTACATTGGCCAATATGGTACTCACTAGCCACATGAGGCTCCTGAACACTTAAAATGCTAGTGTACTGGAGAACTGAAATTTTAAATATATTTAATTTTATTTAGTTTTAATTTAAGTAGCCACATATTTCCACATTAGACAGTACAGCACTAAATTGTCTCTTTCCACATAGACTGCAAGCCTTTTAGAAAATGGATTATAAATTCCAGAATTAGAGACCCATGCTACATCTGTTTTGTGTATTGTTGCAACAACACAAGTGCTGTGTTTTGTACATAGTAGACACTGAAGTGTTTTTGTGAAATGTAGGATTGAATGCATGAGTAAATATATGAACATTAAGGATAAAGATAAGATTCAAATGGGGAAGAAAAAAGGCCTTAGAAATCATTAATGTATTTAATGTATCTTAGAATATATTAAATCATTAAAAAAAGATAATCTCTTTAAGGTAATATTACTGGTTAACCAAACTTTGTGGGACACTAAGAAGTGATGAATTTCCACTCATTGTGAATCATGTTCTGAGCTCTAGTTCTTTAATACAAAGGGACTACATCAAATATGTATAAAACTATAGAGGAATGTGTTTTCATGAACCAAGTCTTATTCACAGGCTTGTATCAAACATTTGTATCAGTGGTACATATTCCCACTAAATAAATGTATATTTCTGAGAAATCAGGAGTACTGCATCCATTGGTTGCAACCTTCTTGACCTTTGCAACTATCAAAGAGATAGCAGGGAAGTGCTGCAGAGGCACAAATTGTGGTTTTTACTTAAATCAGTTCATTTAGCATTACATTGTTACTTTATACTCTGGCTTCACCATGGAGTGCCATGACCAAATGTAAACCAATGGGAACACTATGGCTGCAGATTTCTACTTCATTTAGTACCAAATGAGAAATAAATCACATTCCAGATGAGGATAGAGAAATTGGTCCTATGCAATAAAGCAAATAAAATAAAATAAAATAAAATAAAATGCCTATGCACCATACCAACCTATGTGGCAAAGAGTTATGTAAAATAAAAGAGCACTTAACATTAAAGCCAACTTGCAGATAGAATCAGAAGTGCACTTGGAAAAAATTGAACTTCATCTTTTCAAATTTCTTCATACACAGTCACACAATAGAATATATTATACAGTGGTACAAATGAATTATATATATATATATATATATATATATATATTTATTTATTTATTTTTGCTGCTCTGATTGGGTATTTTTTTGCTACCTGTCTTCCAAATCACTGATTTGATTTTCTGCTTCATCTAATCAGATATTGATCTCTTCTAGTGTATTCTTCATTTCAGATATTGTCTTCTTTATTTCTGACTGGTTCTTTATGGTTTTTATGTCCTTTTTTATGCTGTTGAAGTTCTCAATAAGTTCCTTGAGTATCCTAACAACCAGTGTAGATTGCTTCCATTTCAATTTAGTTCTTTTTCTGGAAATTTCTCTTATCTTTTTTCATTTGGGGCGTGATTCTTTGTCGTCCCATTTTGGCTGCCTCTCCATATTTTTTTCTGTGTGTTAGGTAGATCCACTATGTCTCCCAGTTTTGGTAGGGTAGCCTTATGTAGTAGGTGTCCTGTCAGTCTTTCAATCACCTGAACTACGTGCTCTAGGAATGTCCCTTGTATTGTTTATGTGAGCCCTCCTGTTGTAGTTGAGCATTGATTGCTGTTGCTATGTCCATGAGTAGGGTTAACCTTAAGACTGGTTGACTCTGAGAATGAACCATAACCACAATATATACAGCTGCTGTGCAGATGCCGAACATAAGATGTGGAATTTGCCTCAGCAGCATCTGGTACCTGCAGAGATCTTTCTTTACATGTGTCATTTTTGGAGCTAATTAAATCCTGCTATGATGTGGTCTGAAGCCTGCCACTGGGTGTGCTAGTTCTGGGGACTCTTGGGAGGGACTCTGGTGTAGGTTAATGTCAGATACTGCATATAATTGGCCCTGGAAAACCTGTTTGGAACTAGAGGGCAACCCACAATTTGTAGCTGCCTCTGCTGGGCTTGGGTGTGCCTGGGGAGGACTGAATTGTTCACCAAAGCTGGCTCCCACCAGCACTGAGCCTGGGCATAAATCTGCAAAAGGCCAAAGGCATCCTTTGCTTGCTAGTTGCCTGTTAGGCTCAGTCACTGAAAGAGCTTCTGGTGGTATGTGATTTGTGTGAGGTAGGTTCTCAGTGAGTCCTGAGGTAGATTTGAGTGATGTCTACCAGAATGATACAAATTCACACTTAGTGTCAGTGTTTGGTCTGAGACCACACAGCAAAAGTCCAAGAGTATTCCAGGTGCTTGCAGGCCTTCGTGATGGGGTGGGGTCTCCAGGAGTTGTCAGGTTTAGGCCAGCTGAGTTTATCAAGCCCAAACAGACCAAGATTTGGCTGTATGAAGAGAGAGCTCTGCATAGAAATGGTATTACTAGTTGGATGTGTGAGGGGAAAATGACCCCTCTCCTAGAGGCACACAATTCAGTCTGTCCCTGATTCTATTCAGACCTCCTGAAGAGCTGGAGCTTGGCAGGGTGGGGCCACCAGGAGTCAGGAAGGAAGGGCTAATAGATCTTCTGGAAAGGAGTGGCAACAGGTAGGCTCATGGGAAGGTGTGAGGAATGGCTCCTATCCCAAAGTCACACAGCTCAGTCTATGAAAACCCCTCCTCTCCCCAGACCTCTACATGAGGAACTCAGGCAGTTGACTCCTCTGTAGGTAATAAACCTGGTAAGGAAGGTGAGAGGGAGTCAGAAGGGGGGGCTATTCCATTTCCCCAGGCTGATGCAGTAAGGAGGGAAGTGGTTGACCCAAGAAAAATGGTGTCTGTAGTGTGGAAGAATGACACGGCACAGAGATTCTGGTGGCTGTTCTTTCTGCTCTCTCTCCAGAGCCACAACCCCCAGTGTCTTTTCAGGTGAGTATAGTTTTGTCTGCCCTTGCTCTGCCGGAGCCCTGGTTGAGTGGCTGCCAATGAGATTTTGTACATTGGCCCTTTAAGAGGTCCTGTTTCTCTCTGGTGGACAGTAATCCTGGCTGATTTTCATAGCCAAATGTTATATGGATGCCTCTTCGTGGTTCTGGTGCTCTGTGCTGGGGAGCCTGGCATGAAGTTGAGACCTGATACTCCTCAGGAGAGACCTTTGCTGCTGAGATGTCCCTCTGGGATCTCAGTTGCTGCCTGTGGGAGCTGGGCCAGCCCTTTTCATGTCTCTGCCCTTCCTACCAGTCTCCATGCGATTTCTTCTGTAAATCCTTGGTTTTAAGACTTCTGTTCAGATAGTCTTAATTGGTTATGGAGATGACTGTTCTGTATTTTAGTTGTAATTCCAGTTTGGTCCAGGGAGGAAATTAGTGTGACTTCCATCCATTCCACTGCCAACTTAAGTCTCTGAAAATGAATGCTATTACATGTATCGATATAGATATATCTCAAAAATGTTAAACAAAAATAACAATTTGTATAATATTATGTAAAGTACTAATTATATAACATGTGAAACATAAGAACTGTATGTTAATTTAATGTACACTTATATAAGTGGTAATGGTATAAATATCTGCTGGGTAATGGCAATGCAAAATCCAGAACAGTAGTTACTCTGGAGGATGCCAGTACTATACTGTAAATCAGCTATAAAGTTCTATTTCTTCAAAATATTGAAATAAATATGGTAAAACATTATGACTATAAGGCAGTACTATTTTATAAGCATACTTTTTGAATATTTAAAATATTTATAAAGTAAAGTATTATTATTATTTTTTTAAATCATTCAAACTAGAATTTTTAACATTAAAAGTGAAAGATTTTTGTCTATCTCTATTTCACAAGGGTATCAGAACAATTAATCTATAGAAATTATTCTTGTGCTGGGAGATTCAGTTCAGCCAAAATTTGCAAATATTCCTGAACTGAACTTAAATAATTTGACCAAGAGTTTTGGACACAGAGCCTATGTAGGGAAGGGAGGAGAATGTAACAGGTAAACTGAGACTAGGAGATGACAAAAGATTATCTGACTTACTAAAATTTTCTGAAATGTAAGATCCAATTCTACCTTTTCCACAAGAGTGAAGCCAGGATATTGGAGAATAATGCAATGATAACAGCTGCAGTTCTGGCATAGATGTAGAAGCCCTTATGGTACAGAGTTTAGGAATAATGCCAACTTCCTTTCAGAGAGAATTTATGTACCAGGCTGGGTACAAAAGAAGTTACATTTTAATTCACAAAATATATTTTAATATCCATTATGCAGATGAGAAAACTGAGACCCATTTGTCCACAATCACCCAGGTTTTGAATGGCAGAGCCACCATTCAAACCCAGGGATGTTTGATTAAAATAAATGTCCTTTCATTATTCCACAAGACCAATAAAGAATTATGAATAAATAAGTATATTTTCACATCTTGAGTGTCTAGTCCTGTCTTCTTGGAATGAATATTTATGGGCATCATATTATCTGAGTGCCTTTTATAAAATAAACCTACTTGTAAGACACTTTGGACTTTCCTTCATTCTTAAGATAGTTCTCCTGTGTAGGAGGACATCTCTTATTAAGCAAATAGAGTAGTTTCTGTATTGGTTATTACATATCTGTTGTTACATTTTCTATTTAAACAATGAATACTTTCCTAATTCCATTTGCTAGAACGCTCAAACTCTAAATTTAAAACAGAAAGAAAGAAGGAAAGAAGTAGAGAAAAAAATGAAAACTTCCAATGTTTTTTTTTCCCATTTATTGTTCTCTGGCCTGCCAACAATTTTAGCTAATCACATGCCTTGATGCAAAATGGTTTTTACAAAGATCTTCTCCAAATCTATAACCAGTTACTGAATTTACCAAACCATGGAGTGGTGGCAAGAGAGATGAGAGAGGAGAAACATAAGCAAACATGCATGCAAGAGCATACAGATTTTAATGACTCATCTAGGACTACATCCATTTTGTCATTTAGTTATTCTGCAAAAGAGCTCAACTTATTTCAGCAAAAGTTAGCTTGAAAAAATCCATCAACAATCTTATTTCTTTACTGTTAATCACTTGAAAAGTTCTGTTGACATTATATGGTTATTTTCTCAGAGAAATTCTCCTTCTCTCCAAGATTAATTTTCATTTTCCTCAGATGTCTTTTCTGCATAAACCCAAGCAAAACAACATTCTAGACGTTCATGGAAAATTCTCTTTTTCCCTCTGCAAATATTATGCTGAAATCTGTCATTCACTCTATGTCCCAAATCAACAAATGGTAAATATTTTAATATAGTTGTCTGGTATATTTTGGTATTTCCTCTCTAAATTCCTTATAAAGAAAATGTATGCCCTTCACTTAACTAAAGGTATTTGCAAAGAAACTAAAAACAGTCTGAGAGGAAAAGTGTCTTTGTTCTTCTTTATTGTCTCACACAAGGACCTTTGTACTTACAATAATACTGTGGAAAATGTCTTTGTGTTCTATCAATAATGCATTGCAGTTCAGTTTATTTCATTTTATGTTGTTTTTACTTTGCTTGGCAAATAACACTCTCTCGACTTTCTCATTCCAATCAAACTGTAGAATGCTAATAAGACAAAACCAAACTAATAAAACCCATTTCCTCTCTATTAATCCTCTTAAAGTTATCAGGGACTCGTATTCTACATATAAATAGTACAGTCAGAAATAAAAGTAGGAAGATAGGATATGGGTAAAGAGACTACTAATGTAAAATAGAATTAAGACAAAAACATAATGACAAAAGCTGTACTGAACTTTATTATTTAGCATGAGTTGGGTGGAGACTCCAGCCTATAGGAACATCTAATTTGTTGAAACCTCATGACCTCTGCATTCAACCTTTTCAACATTCATTAAAAGGGTTTTTACGTTTTATTTTTAAATTGATTTGTTTTGAAAAAATACTTTTTCCCACAAACCACAAATTTGATAATTGTTTCTGAAGTATTTTCCTGAACTGCTCTAGATTCTTTGTTTTTCACACAGAAGAATTTCCTCTAAAATCTAGTTTAGTTTAATTATAGCAGTCTGGGTGTGATTTCTGTTTATATCCCTCTGGTTGAATCTACTCTGGCTGGGTTTGGGTCAGAGCTATTTCTAGGAAATTCCTGCTACTTTTCCTCAAACTAAAACTTCTTTGTGTTTTTTCCAGCTCAATGTCTTTGTTACTTCAATGTAAGAACAGGTGATCCATGATCCATGTGCATTTCTGTAAGTAGATACATGGGCACAGTACCTGATCAGCTAATTCTAAAGGAGGTTGATCAGTATGTATCTATGGTAAGTATTCTTCTTGAACTATTAATGTCACTGTATTAAAGACTCTTTACTTCCAGGTAACAACAATAAAACTTGGTTTAAGAAAAATCAACCAACTAACCAAATGAAAAGAAAGAATATGTGTAAAAATAATTGAGATAGCTCATGGATTCCTGGGCAAGAAATTTGTTGGGCTTTGGAAAGCACTAGACCCAGGATCCCAAAGGTACCTACCCATAGAGCACTCTCTCTCACTCCTATGGCCAATTGGCTCTTTCAGCCTATTTTAATTTCTGTCTCCTAGCAGAAGAGCTTTAAGTGGTATACAACAACTCCCAATGTCACTGATAACACTGACTACGTCATGGAGAAATGAACCTTCTGCTCTTCCATATTCAACATTCTTAGCAAAGCAATCTAATGGGTGGTAAAGTGGGTACATGTTCCCACTCCTTATAGTCCATTATCAATCAAGTCAATACTGACTGAGGTTTCAGGGAGTCCTCACAATTGATTCACAGGGTAGATTAGGATGTTAATGAAGAACATTTGTTGAGAGCTTGGTAGTGGCACTATAAAGTGTCCCTGCTACTGCAATGAGATCAGAACAAATTTAACATGTGGCAAAGTAACAATATTGAGATGAGGGCTACTCCCACTGGCATGTGAGCTTCAAGAACAACTTGGCTGCCATCTTGAGATGTTCAGCCAAACCAGTGGTAGTGCCTGAACTACTGTAGTTCATAGCTCTTCACAGAAGGTGAGATCTAGTTATCATGATTATCTCTGGTTTAGATGCTCTGTTGTATTGGGAATGAATTCTGCCCCAATCTGATATGTCAGCCCAATACCCTTCTACCTGAGAAGACAATGTAATCTAGACATGTGATTTATTTAAAGCTTTGTGAACTTTATTCCAGAAATTGAAGATGAATTTGATACCTCAAAAAAACCCCACAAAATGAAAAATTTCACATATTATATCATAGTATCCAGACCAGAAACATATATATACAAATACAAATTTAAAACAATATTTGGATTACACAATTCACATTGTCCCACTCTCTCAAGGTCTGGCTCCAAGTAAGACATCCTTCCTTTCTTTGATAAAAGGTAAGATCAAATAAAAAATTCCTCTGGACTATACCATCAGCACTGATAAGCCTGTACTAATGAAAACAGATCAAAAATTCAAATGACAGTTATTCCCTAAGTTCTGATTTCATCCTTTCCTCACCCAAGAAGGGCAACAGGAATTCATGAGGGAATATACTGGTGGGAGATATTGCAGCTTACTGAAGAGCAACCAA
This sequence comes from Carollia perspicillata, assembly GCA_004027735.1. Lineage (NCBI taxonomy): Eukaryota > Metazoa > Chordata > Mammalia > Chiroptera > Phyllostomidae > Carollia > Carollia perspicillata. Next base: position 39,918 of record PVKM010003011.1, read on the forward strand.
GAATGATACACTTCAGCTCAAATAAGTGTTGTCTTCTTGATTCCCTTTGAAGATAGAAACTGGTGCCTATGCCTATGACTGGCTGATCCACTTTCCTCCTACACTGGAAGCAGGGAGCATATCATGGGCTTTGATCTGTAACCAGTCTTGATTTTCTGTAACCAGGCAAGATTTTCTTTTTGGCCTTTATGTTGTAGAGTAGCCAGTGAGCTACATTGCAATTTTATGTACTATTCATGATGAGGAGGAAAATTAAGTCTAGAGAGGCATCCTATAATTTATCAACATGCTAAGGCTTTATTTTATACATACACATATGCATTTTCTACATAGGTTTATCAGATTTTTGCCATTATGCATTTTTGTGATTATTGGATTGACACCTATCTTCCCACAAGACTGTATTTTCTCTGAAAACAAGGGCTTAATATATTTTACTGTTTAGTAGCAAATGAAACCAAGAGCCTAGTACCATGCCTAGCAGCTTAGTGTTGGGGCAGCAATATGGACTCTAGAGCCAGCTGTGGGGTTTGAGTCCCAGCCTTGACATTTGCTGTCCATGAGACCTTAGGGCAACTATGTATGTAATCTCCTTATGTTTAAGTTTCTTATCTAAAAAACAGAGATGCTATGTCATAAAGCTGCTATGAGGATTGTAATGAATTCCACACAGCACTTAGACACAATATTGGTACATGGTAAGTGTGATATAAATGTTTATTAAATATTGTAAATAACACACCCTCAAATATTCGTTAAATGATTGTTTAATAGATTACACAGAGAAAGGAATGAGAGAGGCATTTACAATTTTACAAGATCTGAGAACTGGTACACAATTTTGTATTTTGTCCCCATGCACCAATGCATTCTTCTTTTCTGTATATTAATTTTGCATACACTTAAATCTAGGGCATTATTTTCATGCCCAAAGAGCCTCAAGGAGCTTTGTGCTCTATTGTGGGCCATCCTCAGTTTGTCTGCTCCATGCCATCTATGGATGGGGGACAGGAGCATCTCTGTTAGGAGAGAAAAACAATGCTATCTTGTTTTCAATTACCAGTTCTCTTCAGACACACAAAAATTATTCTGTCTTAGTAAATTTAATTTAAGTTTAATCATAAAAATATATGTTCATTATAGAAAAATAAACATTACTTTTTTCTTAGAGAAATAAGCAAAAATACCTTTAATCATACAAATGGAGAGATTCAGTTTTATAAAAATGTTATGATATATTATATTCCAGGTTATAAATTAAAAAACACATTCACTTAAAATTGAGGCTATAGTAGACATTTATTCTAGTATATTCTTCATTTATACCATGTGCACCACTGACCCACTGCCTGTTACTAAGTAGTCTTCAAAATGAGAAGTTTTAAATGGCTGTATATTTCCTTCACATGGATAAATTATTTTATGATTCTAAGATTTTTGGATAGATAAGATGCTTGTGATTCTTCCATTATTGAATACAAATGATGCTGTGAGCAGCAACCTCATAGGAAGACAAAAGGCTTTACCTGAAAAAATATAAGAAACAGGAAGTGAAAAACAATGCCTGCAGAAGAGAAATCCCAGCCTTGATATCAATCTAGAAATCCAAGGAATATTTATTTCTGGTTTCAGACTTGCCTGTCCAATTTTAGTAAGTTCACATTTAATCTTTTACCCTTCATATTTTTGCAAATTATTAAAAAATGCTGAAAATAAGTTCACAGCATCAGGATCAAAATCTCTACTCAAGAATTATATGATGAATTATTGAGTCCTATTTTCTTTCTTCATGAAAAGTTTTAGAGTTGAAACCATATAACAAAGCTGAAAGCTATTCAAAGAATAAAAAGGGAAAATGTATAGATGGGAAATTTTGCTTTTCAACAAATAATAATCAGAATATTTGAGCTCTTAGTTTAATGAACACTCAAGAATTAATTCTCACTTTTGCACAGGATCAAGAATTTTAGACATGAAAGGCTACGTATTTTTAGCTTCTTTTGTTAGAACTAGAATATAGAGGTGCAATGTTTAAATCATTTTTGTAAGAGTTCATTTAGGATAAAATCTAAACTCTTTACCCAGGTTTACAAACCCTACCTGACCTAAAGCCCTGCTATTTCCTGATGCTCTTTCTTATTGAGGGCTATGTTGCAGCACACTGTCCTCTAGGAAACTAGGAGACTCAGGTGGTCCATTCTTCCTGGAAGGCAATAACAGGGAAACACTGTCCACACACTCTGCCACTGTCACACCTTCTAAACCCACACACTCTTCTAAACCACAATATCCTACTCCTGCTTGCTGTCTTCCTACAAAGAAGCAATAAGAAGAGATATTAACAGACCCACGTTAACCCACACACCCACCTGCCAGCCTCTGCACCCACGTACTTTGTTTGCCTACTTGGCTGTTATCAATTAATGTTCCCATTCAAAACTGCCTTTTCATCAGTATACTAGCTCCAAACCCTCTTGCCTGCTCAAGGGCATTGCTCCAGCAATACTCCCTCTCTCTTCTATGTCATCACCTATCCCTCTTTACTGTAAGTCTCATCCACATGCAAATACATGCTGTTATTTCTTCCATGTCAAACAAAGCAGAACAAAACAAAATAAAAAATCCTTCTCTTGACCACACTTGCCCTACCTGCTACTCTGCTCCTCCTTCTGTCAAAGCTTCTTAAAGACAGGTCTATATTTTCTCTCTTTGATTCTCTTATCATTATTTTTAAAACTACTGTCAATCCAGTACCCTCTTTTGCCACCTCACCAAAATTGCTCAAATGTATCCTGTTAAACTCCCAGGTCAATCTTCAGTTGTCCTCTGTATCCTATTGGCAGCATTTGATATAGGTTGTCAGTACCTCACCTGCTACATTTCTCCATTTGGCCTCTGGGAAACCACACTTTTTTGATTTTCTTTTTATTGAATTCACTGCTCTTTCTAGACTCCTTTATGGTTTCTCTACTTCTCCCCATAGTTTAACCCTTGTCCTGATGATACTTCCATATCACCCCCTCTCATGGCATGAAATGCCAGACTTTTCTCCTGACCGACACCTCCACCAACAAAGTTGTTCTACCTTCAGGCTTCTTAGTTGATGGCAACTCCATTTTTCTACTCTGTCAGCCAGTAATCCTTGACCCTCCTTTCTTATGCATTTCATTGTCAACCCAGAAGGACGTTTTGTTGGCTGTACCTCCAAAATGTGCTCAGAATTGAGCAATGTCCCATCACCTCTACAGTTTTGGTCTAAGCCACAGTCACCTCCTGACTGGGTTTACGCAGCAGCCTCCTAACTCTTGACTCTTAGTGTCAGAGAGGTCCTTTAAAAACAGGAGACTCCTGCTCTCGAAATTTGCAATGGCTCCAATTTTACTCCAAGTAACGTTAAAATTCTTCCTTTGGTTACAAGGACCTGCATGATCTGATCCACCATTAACTTTCTGGCCTTCTCCTTTTCACTTTGCTCCAGGCACACTGGCCATCCAACATGCTAGGCTGGCCCCTGACAAAGTGCTCTTGCAATGGCTATTCCTCTCCTTCTTCTCAGTTCCCTACAGGACTCTTGGGCTCATCATTTATTTGAAACTTCTCAGTGAGGTCTACACTGACTATCTTATTTAATATCACAATCGGCCCTGGTGCTCTCACCACTCCCTGCCATTTGCTCTCTCTAGCTCCCCACCATGTGGTATTTTTATAATAGTTACCAATCTCTAACAGGAAATATGGCTTGTTTATTATGTTTATGGTTTAGTGTCCAACTCCATCTCTACAGTGTAGGTGCTATAAGTCCATATCTTTGTTTGGTTTATGTTTGAATTTTAATACCTGAGACAGGGCCTGGCACATAAGTATTTCTGGAATGAACCTCTGAATGAATGAATACTCACTCTTCTTTAACTGTTCTCTTTGTCTGAAATAATCTTTGTTCATTGTCACACTGTGGCTCATTTGGACTTCAAATAACACAAAGGGGTCTTTCTTAACAACACAATATGAGACAGCTATCAGCTGCTTGCCTTTACTCACCCTATTTTCAAAATTCTTATCATTTATTTAATATTTTGTTTCTCTATTTGTATTTTCTATACTCTTTGTCCCCATCCCCACCCATTCCCCTCTGAATCCCTCAGAACTAGAATATTGTTTGGAATATAGGGGGCACACATTTATTATATAAAGAAGTATCACACAGGGTACCATCTGGAAGGCATTACACAAGTTACATGTTAATGACAGAATCCAATGCAGAACTCTTTCCCACTGCAGGTCAAAGTCTCCCCAGCCCCACCCTGTAGGTGTGCTGCCAGTTTAGTAGAAGTATGCTAAACAAGAGGATAAAACATGATATTACTGTTTTTGGTAGACTGTGGCCATCACGATTTATCTAACTTAGTCTCAACATAGGTTTTAGATATGTGGCCCAAGCCCATGGAGTGTTGCAAATCTTGAACTGAGTTACTGTCCCATTTCATAGGGCTTCTATTTGATTGACATTTCCTTTGCTGTTTACAAATGTATTTGCCTTTGCTTCATTTTTCCAAACAAACGTTTAGAGGATCTTAATGCATTACCATTTACTTCATGTTTCAATGCTTATGTCCTTAGTGAGGGAGTACTCATTTTTTCTGTACAGCATGAAAGCTGTGATGAATGTGCAGTGATAGCACTCTATGATTGACCACCCTTCCTGGAGTCGCATTACAGTGACAACTGTTCACATAGGAGCTATGTATAACACATAATAAACACAGGAAGCTTAATGAGTATCAATAAATGCTCAGGGATTATGAACTCTTAGAAATGGTCCCAAATCAACTGACTGACATGTTAAAAGTAGGAATATACCTTCAATTTGATGAGAGTACATACTCATGTTATAGGTGGGAGTTTCTTCATTACCAGTTATCCTAATTCCCCCTTTCACTAGTTGTACAAAGTTGTGAGCATCCTGGACCACTGAACATGTGGTAGTCTGTTATGGGGTTATTTGGGAAAGCATGTAGGCTGATGTTGCAGTGGAAAGTCCCCACTCTTCCCATTGGAAGGAAGGCTGAATAATAAAGCTGTCAGAGTTGCTCACCTGGTGGCCCCATTTGCTTTGCTTATGAATGACCCTCAGGCATGTTCCCCATTTTGTTCCACTTTCTCTTTGTGAAGTTGTCCTAGCTTTTGCACTCTCCTCTCTAACACTATGCCTGCACTTCAATGTCATGTTTTCATCACTCCTGTGACCCTCCACTAATTACTAGGATTCTAGCAAGCAACACAGTGCGTGTGTGGATAAAATTAGAGGGTCTCCTTTGGAGTTGGTTGTATTTGTTAAAATTACATATGTTAAATCACTTTTCTGAAGTTGCTGTGTAGGTTGCTGTAGCAATGTCTCTGAGCAGGGGAAAGAAGATAACAGTGAAGATCTTCACAGATGAGTAGGAGTTGCAGTGCAGTCAGCAGTAGGGAGGGTCTCCTAAGGAGTGGCAGGAGAGAAGAGGTGGCTATTATCCCTAAAGCAGCAGCCACCACTGGCCAGTGCATTGGCCTTTAGGCTAAATTGCTTTAAGAGAACAGGAAGGGTTGGGGACAGATATTGTGTGAGCAGTTAGGTTTTAGAGAAGTATGTGTACAGTTTAAATAAAGCCATTTACAGAAGTCAATCACATATTCCATAATAAAAAGCACCTTGAAAAACTAGAGTTTGCCCCTGTGGTAAAATTACCTCATTATTGCTTATCACCCCAGAAACCAAGGGAGTGGGACACTAGATATATGCAGGGAAGTAATTCTAGTGCATGTGGTAGATACTTATGATTTGCCAGCCCAGCATCCTGTCTCTCTACATTTGGAAACAAACCCATATTTAGGGAGTCACCACCCCATACTTTCAGCCCAGGGAGCCTTCACTCCCTTGCTTATGTGGATAACAGTGATATGAAATGCAGGTGGAGTTTGAGGACCACAATCCTCAGAGTGAAGACTCCAAGGATGGCCATGTAATGCAAGCCCATCCACTGAAATCCAGTCTTGGAAATTCTGTCCAGGCAATGGGAAAGGAGAACCTCTCTTTTTCATTGGAGTTAATGCTGGAAGCCTATGATCATTTTGGGAAGTGGGGGTACACAGACAGGCAGCTTGCTTAAGGAAAAGTCAGCAAAGAGAAAGGCAGAAGAGAGAGATGGGGAGGGAAAGAGGCAGGGACATGGACAGAGACAGAGAGATAAATGTCAAAATATGAAGAAATAATTCTCATGTTTGGATCCAGATGTTTCATTGTGGTTTTAAGTTCATTGAGTCAATGCTCCCTTATTGTTTAAGACAGTTTAAACTTTCTGCCACTTGCAGCCAGAAGAGTCTGACAAATAATAAGTACTAACTAACACAGTGCTCACCACATGCCAGTCACACTAAACCTTTTATACACAAACTCACTTAATCTTCTAAGAGCCCAATGAAATGGATGCTATTACATCCCCATTTTATAAGTGGAAGAACTGTGTGGTCCCAAGATCACAGGGCTAGTCAATAATTAATTCAGGATTCAAACTCAAGAAGCCTTGCTCTAGAATTCATGCTTCTGACCACTACATCCTACACATGTAATTGAACATAGAATCAATTTGAAGAAGACCCTTTATGGTTTCCAGAGTGACTAGTCTGGGACCAGTTCAACCTGGGACAGAGGATTTGGGGGTGGTGCAGGTTGGCTTCAGTACAGTTTAACTTCTTATAAAGTGACAACTACACTTAAGGCACCAGTGTCCAGCATGTGACTTTACAGTCAAGGTGGATGCTCACCTGAAATGGAAGGTGGGGCTCTTTAAAAACAGATCTGTAGTTGGCCTACAGGATAAAGAATAGAGATCTAGATATAAGAATCCAGATAAAAGCTCTGTGTCACACACACACAAACACACATGCACACAATTAGCTAGGGCTGCTGCTTAAACCATAAAGAACATCAATTTTCTGAACTTGCTCTTGGAGTCCTCTGCAGGTATCATCTGCATCCTCTGTGTGCTTGGCAAGTTCTCTTCACTTTACTGCCTCTGCCCTGCGGATATGAGCATGGGCTTGCTTCTCTTCTACTGTCTGTCCTCCCTCAGCCCCACCTTCTTCTAAATGTCCGTTCTGATCCAATAGATAAGTCAGGCATTGCCCAATTAGTCCACTTTAAGTAGCTTACCCTGTACTTTATTAAAAGCAAAATCTACATTGGCTTGACAAGATTAGAGGAAAATATAAAAATAAATTAATGTATTAAAATTAATTAAATGAAAAGCTGTATCTAATACCAGGAAATGATGGACTTCACAGGAATAGTGAAACTCTTAGTTCAACAAATGATTTTTTAAAATCTTAAAAACTCCCAACCCAAGCCTAAATTAAATATTCTACAATGAATGCAAAAGCAAAAAGATGTTAATTTGGTTTTTTGAACAAAGTGAATAAAAGTTCATTCTGCATTTTGCAGTACAGAAAAATTCTGTTGATTGCAACACCATTCCGCAGTCTGGGTGTTATAAAAAGCATTACCTCATACTGAGAGAATGGCTTTGGTCTGGGGAGCTCTAAGAATTTTGAAAACATTGACTTAAGTACACCAACAAACAAATAATAGAACTATAGGTTCACTGCTCAGTTTAAAATTTATTGATTACCTGTTAGGAGCTAAAGTTATATGCCAAGTGATGGGCACACCAAAAGGTATGCAACCTAGAAAATATAAGCGAGGTAACAAGGATGAGAATCCAACACAAAATATTATATGGTTAGAATTTGTATACCTTGTCTTCAATTTAAAAAAATATATTTTATTGATTACACTATTACACTTGTCCCAGTTTCCCCCCTTTGCCCCTCTGTCTGTTACCCCCTTCCCTCCAGCAATACCCCCTTATTTCATGTCCATGGTTGTCTAGTTCTTGAGAAGTTCCAATTCCTTCACTCTCCCATTAACAACAGAAGGAATAAGAGTAGAATTTTAATGGGTATAGAATAAGTTGGGGGAAAATAAAGTCTGAAATGTAATATAATGGAAATAGGTTGATGCTTTATTCTTCATTTGCATTTTGGATTTCTGAAGCTATGTTCCCTTTAGAAAACTCACTTTCGTGTTGATGGTGGCAGGGCTGGGCAAGAGCTGAAAAACGAAGCTGAAGTTGTCAAATAATGGGGTTGGTCTCCTTAGGGAAGTCCTTTTAAAGCAAGTCTTCATCTGCTCCACCACCCTGAATAAGCAAACAGAAAACTGAGTGTAGTCCCAAACAAAAGACTGGGTCCAGGCTGCTTGGGGGAAGCCCCTTTTCCCAGCTGTGTCGCTTAGGCACCCTGTGACAGTGATGGGGGACTCAGCCTCTCTGTGCCCTACTGTCTCACCTAATAAAAGGCCTCATAGGATGGCTGTACAGGTGAAATGGGTTCATATATGCAAAGCTGGTAGCACAGTGCTTGGGAAATAGTAAAGAGCTGGTAAACTTTACATCCCTAGCTGAGATGGTACTGTTGTACTTTCTGGGCTTGATGATGTGCTAGTGCATGTGTTTTTCTCCTTCCCAGGACAGAGTGTCACCCTCTCCTCTGCCATCTCTCAGCCACCACCACTCTCTGGCCCTGCTTTCCACCTTATTTTTCTCCATAGTACTTATACCATGAACATATATTTATTGATATGTTTACTGTTTTCCCATCCACCTTCTTGCAGTGTTTACTATGACTCTTGCAAATAAAGACATAGAGTCACTTTTCACCTCCTGCCACTAGAACTTAAGTTCTGTGAGCGAGGGGACTGGCTTATTCTGTTCCCTGAATCAAGCCCAAATTCTAGAACATAGCCTGACACATGGTAGGCATTCACTAAACATAACTGGGATGAAAGAATAAGCTAGTTGTTCCCAACACAAATCAGAGCAGCAGTCCCCTCCTCCTTGAATCTGAAGCTATTGTGGAAAGTCTGCACATGCCCTACTCTGGATTTGAGGAGACTTGAGCATTTCTGATGGGTATCATTTCTCCAGTGTACCTGCTGCCTTGTAATTCTTCCAGAATATTCTATAATCCCATGCCCTGAGAAGTTATAAACTAGGCACCTAGGTCCAAAATGTGTATGAGTACCTTTTAAAATTTCAGCAAATACATAAAAACAGGGAGATTTCAGATTAAAATGATCACTTCACATTCCCTTTATAAATTCAAAGGAGTGGCAACACTGGGCCCACACTACCAGGCATCAGATCACCAACAGGCTGGTTGTGAGTGCCTGCACCACATTTGGATGGAATATGTGTATCCACTTTGCTACAGTCCTTACCCCTCCTTATTGTCTTTCAACTATTGTGGCCAAGTGTCGGTCACAATTTCATATTGCAATTTTGCAATATTTCCTAAGATGGAGAAATATCTTGATTAAAAGTTGGAAAGCAGAAGGCTTGCTGCTTTAAGAAAATGGGCACTTTTTTATGCTGGGGGTTATAAGGAGACTAAATGGTAAAGGAAAAAATACAATAAAGATTAAATTTAAAAAAAATTAAATAAAATAGGTTGTTCTGGAATATTTGCTATGGAATGCTCGGCAGGTCTGATTCTTTATATTACATGACTCATCCAGATATTTGAGTTTGCTACCCTGCCCTAAGGAGAGGACCCTGTGGATAGGATCACTCAGCCATCTTGGGGTTCTGCTAAATTGATAAATATTTAGGTTTTTCCCTTTGTTGATATAAGCAAGACATGTTTGAGTATTACCTAATTTTCTGTCACTTAACTTTATGTAAGCAATACTTTAATACTTCCACAGGATATTGCTTCACAAAAGATTGTGAGAGTTTGCTGTTCTTCCAGAATCAGAAATGATGATCTGATTCAAATGCATCAGAGCATTTTATCTCTGATTATACACATAGGCTTGGATATGTTTCAGTAAGTCCCTATTTGTAATAGGTATTGTGGGAGAAAATGGGTTCATCATTAAATAAGGTTGAAAACACAAGATGAAATAAGGTTCTACATGTTTCTTTACTGTGAATTACATTCTGAATCTTTAAAGGACTGAGAGCTCTGTCGGGTAAGAAGAGACTAGTATGTATTTTCAAACTTGTTTTATTTGGTGATATAGATTCCCCATTTTTTTTTAAATCACAAAAGATCAGTTGGAAAGTACTTTAGTTTTGGATATTTTACCTTGCAGAGAGTATATTTTCTACATTTTGGAGATCAACTTTAATTGGACCCACAAAAGTAGAAGTACAAAGAAATTACTCATGTCCTGGTTTCCCAAGGATAGCACTTATCTAAACAGTGTTTTACTGAATAATTACTAATATCTCACATTCATTAGAATCTCATTGCTGCCAGGCATTGTGCCAGGCTTGCACTCTCTGTCTGTTCTCTCTGTTAATCTTGACAACAACACCCCAAGGCAGGTAAATATTACCCCCATTTTACACGTGTGGAAAACAAGGTGTTTGAACATTAGTTTTCCCAAGATCACACCTTGAAGGAGTAAAGCAACCATTAGAAAATATTTCATGTTTGTATGTTTTTTGGATATCTATTCTCTTTAATGATTTAAAGAGATAGCTATCATTTAATTAAATGCTTATTTAGAAGAGTCTGGCACATATGGATTTTATACATTTTATCTAGTTTAATTTTCCTAGAATGAAGTAAGTGTGTTGTAATTATCATTTTTACAGATTAGAAATTAAGCTCGAGTGAAGGTCTCTAACGATCTCATCATCACAAAGTCCATAAACTGTGCCAGGTCTGTGTACACCGGTGGGGGATCCTGTCCATGCAGTTAGTTTACTGCTTGCTGTTCTGGATGTTCCACAGATTGCCTTGAGCATCTGTTCCTTACAAAGTTCCATGATAAATACTGATATTTAGCCAGGGCTTAAAAGCACAAAAGAAAATAGAAAGATGCTTACCTAAAACATCAGAATTGTATCACTAAGATGAACTGAAAAAAATTCAGTCATTCTTTAAACAAATTCAGGGAAGGATTTCTAGTATTTCAATGTGTTTTTAATCTGTTTTACTCTCTGTGTGTAAATCTTTGCCTAGTATATTTTCCTTATTAGAAAACAACAACAACAAAAATGTGTCTTAATGAATTATGTGTGAGAAATTACACAATCTATTGCCCTGGCATGCTCTCTAATATGTGGTTGCAGCCACTGGAGAAGGTGGGTTTCTGCTCCTGTTGATGTTTGCCCACAACTGGAAGGGGGTGTCTCCATTCTAAGGTGTGCCCACCATTGCAATAGAGAGGACAACAGATTCCCTAAGAATGTAACAAAGGCTTAGAGGAAGGCACGCTTGGAAAGAAAATTGGAAGTGAATGCCAGAGCTTTACAAAGAGTTCCCAAAGTAGGCCCCTGTAAAAGTGAATAATGAGCTGCATAGACTAGTTCCTTCATGCTGAGCTCAACACACATCTTTAAACATAAGATTGTCAAGGAAGCAGATACTCGGAAACCCTTTCATCTTAATTAAAGTTATGTGGGCTAAGAAATACTTTTCCTTTATATTAAGCTCTTATTCCCGTGGAGAAATTTTTATTTGTTTTTATCTAATTTGAGCTTCAAGGTTAATCTCAGTTTAAGACTTTCGCTCACTGGGAGAGATGTCCATCCGGTCCCCTGATCCCATGTATATGCATGCATTCACCAGGAACCTGCTGGGCTCCAAAGCCTTATGCTGGCTGCATTCTTTACACTGTTCCCTTCAACAGAAAGAATAAGCTGCGTATCTGGGAAGGATATGTGAAATGGTGAGGATTTTGAAAAGGTCACAAAGCTTTCTATTTTAGGGAACCACATGCCACAATCCTTAAATGTGGAGTTTCTGATAAAACTTCCTCTAGGATGTATAGCCTGAGCTTTTCATGGTGGAGAAAACAGGAGGAAGAGGGGAGACATTCAAGACAAAGAAGGAGAATGGATTTTATTTCAGAAAGTGGTTTTCATAGACTTTGAAACAACTGATAAGTCAGATTGCTTGGCACACCATGATCCTTAATGTTCTTCAATAAATATGAGCCTGATTGAATTTAAGTGATGATGGACATTACTTGTCCTTTTAGATTTCAAACATAAAGTAAGAAATCATAAAAAAAGTTGCAGAGGATCTAGTTGGAATTTCTTAGGATATTTTTTGTCTATCTTCCATATATGGTGGTAATGGATCTTACATGTCTTTATGTCATCAGTACCTGAGAAATAATACATGCTGAAAATTTGGTGAAATGAATAAAGATAGATTCTGATGTACATGGAATGTGTGCAGCCACACCCTGAGAGTATGTATAGAACAGACATAATTAATCTACCCCATATTCCTTTCCACCTGTAGCTGGTTGCAGCCTCAAAATCCTTAGCAATGATCTTCCCTTACCAGAACAGTCAGTCAACACTGGCAATAAGACATGTAGCTATTTGTCACCATGAACTCCAAATTTACCTTTCTAAGATACTTTTAAAATATTTGACTTTTATGCAATATGCACATTTCACTTTCCTACTGAGTTTGACCTCATTCTCTTTTGCTCTTCCCATTTTTTCTTTTAGTTTTATGCAAAACCTGTAGGAGTCCAGCTGGCCAGGAGTCCCATGCTCAGTTTTTTATCTTGCCTCCAGGAGTCTCTATGACATAAATCCATGAAACTTCCAGTGGAACACTGACACAGAAGGACAGTTTTTTAAAACTCATCATGCATACTATCATGGATCAGAATGACATTGAAAAAAGTTGGGTAGTCAGGGCATAATGTTGTACCTCTGGCAAATGTATCTTCATCTATGAGAACAGCTACACACACAATAATGTACTTGAATCAGAAAACGTGGATTCATGTTCTAGATGACAATACTCTGTGTGTGAACCTTGGTAAATGACCAGACAAATCAGGACTTGGTTTTCCCAATTATAAAGAGCATGGGCTTTACGCTTGTCATGGGTTCTTCTTGGGTCTCCTTAAAGAAGTTATAAGAAATAAGCTTCTCAAACAAATTCCTGTGGCATGGAATATAATTCCTTTTCCAATAAGGAAGCATCTTTTTTCTGACCACATTTCTGAAACAGAATCTACATAATATGAAAAGGGACTAGAGGAATTCCAGAGAATTTTGACTCATGGCTCACCTTCATGAGGGTTAACCTCCAAGTAATAACTGCTTTTTAGTTTTTTTGCATTTTTTAAAAATATTGACTGATAATAGCAGCCCTGAAATATCAATTTTACATTTGCAATCTATTTCTTAAGTTTGTAATATTTTAAATTAAATCATTTTTGTAAGGGCAATTTATTTAATGGTTCAAAAATATCAAAAAAGATAGCTTACTAATAAGGTAACCTCACTAATCTCCTCTCTCTCTCACTCTCTCTTTCACACACACACACCCCTTGCCCTTTTCTTTAAATATTCCTTAGGAATTTTTAAAGTCAGTATATGAAATTTTTTTTCTTTTGAAAAACTTAAATAAATATTACCATACCATCTCATTATGTAAATGAACCATTCTTTAATTTATCTTATTGATTTATGTTGTTTTTAATTTTTTCCTGTTACAAACTGTGCTGCAATGAACATTGTTATTAATTCACAATTCTTCATATGTACAACTTACCTATAGAAGAAATTTATAAAATAAAAATTATTGGACTCATAATACTTGGAAACGAAAGGCATTTTTGTACACTAACAATGAAACATCAGAAACAGAAATCTGAAAAAATATCCTATTTGATATAGCAACAAGGAAAATAAAGTATGTAGGAATAAACCTAACCATTGAGGTAAAAGACCTGTACTCAGAAAACTATACAACACTGAAGAAAGAAATTAAGGAAGACACAAACAAATGGAAGCATGTACCATGATCATGGATTGGAAGAATTAACATCATCAAAATGGCCATACTACCCAAAGTGATTTATAGATTCAATGCAATCACTATTAAAGTACCAATGACATATTTCACAGATACAGAACAAATATTTCTGAAATTTATATGTAATCATAAACAACCCTGAATAGCTGCTGCAATTTTGAGAAAGAAGAACAAAGCAGGAGGGATCACAATACCTGATATCAAACTCTATTACAAGGCCACTGGAATCAGAACAGCCTGGTACTGGCATAAAAACAGGCACATAGACCAATGGAACAAAACAGAGAGTCCAGAAATAAACCCAAGTTTATTGTGGTCAATTAATATTTGACAAAGGGGAAAGAGCATAAAATGGAGTAAAAATAGCCTCTTCAATAAATGGTGTTGGGAGATCTGGACAGCTACATGCAAAAAAATGAAACTTGATCACCAACTTACGCCATACACAAAAATAAATTCAAGGTGGATAAAAGACCTAAATATAAGTAGTAGCATCATAAAAGTCCTAGAGGAAAACATTGGCAGGAAAATCTCAGACATTTCATGCAGCAACATCTTCACAGATATGTCCCCTAAAGCAAGGGACATAAGGGAAAGAAAAAACAAATGGAACCTCATCAAATTAAAAAGCTTCTGCATGGCTAAAGAAAATAGCATTAAAATCAAAAGAGAGCCAACCGTATGGGAAAACACATTTGCCAATGACACCTTGGAGAAGGGCTTGATCTCCAAAATATATAAAGAAGTCACACAACTCCACTCTGGGAAGACAAAAAACCCAGTTAAAAAATGGGAAAAAGATTCAAACAGACACTTCTCCAAGGAGGACATACAGAGGGCCCAGAGACACATGAAAAGATGCTCAACATCACTAGCCATCAGAGAGGTGCAAATTAAAACCACAATGAGATGCCACCTCACACCAGTCAGAATGACCATCAGAAAGAAATCAACAAACAAGTGTTGGAAAGGATATGGAGAAAAGAGAACCCTAGTGCACTGTTGGTGGGAATACAGACTTGTGCAGCCACTGTGGAAAACAATATGGAATTTCCTCAAACAACTAAAAATGGAACTGCCTTTTGACCCAGCAATTCTGTTGCTGGGATTATACCCTAAGAGCCCTGAAACACTAATTTGAAAGAACCTATGCACCCCAATGTTCATAGCA
>PVKM010003012.1:0-55000 GCA_004027735.1 Carollia perspicillata
GGAGGAGAAAACGGGTTCCTTGGAGGGTGGCAATGAGAATTAGAGAACGGACTACACGAGAATCGAGACCCCCATTGAGGAAACTTCATGGAACTACGTTATTTAAAAAAATAAAAGAACCTAACAAAAGGCAACCCTCGAAGCTCAATTTAGAATGATATTTAGAGTACACATCTACATTCTCAGGAACTACCCCACACACAAATTTTCTACAACAGGTGGGATGGGGGTCCCACTTTGTATTGGCAAGAGCCATCAATTCTTTTTAAAAAGATTTATTTATTTTTAGAGAGAGGGGAAGCGAGAGTGAAAGAGAGGGTGAGAAACATCGATGTGTGAGAAAAACATCGATTAGGTACCTCCCACACGCCTGCAAGCAGGGACCCGGCCCGCGACCCAGGCATGTGCCCTGACCAGGAATCGAACTGGCGATCTTCTAGTGAGCGGGACGACACTCAGTCCCCTGAGCCACACCAGTCAGGGCATAAGCCATAAATCCTGAGCAAAATTAAAGAGACAATCTACCTGAAGGCACTGGAATGTCAACAAAAGCAAGAAGTCTCTGGAGTCGCCATTTGAAAGATGGGAAGAACACAGGATGAATTTCCCAATTTTTAGAGATTCGAGTTGCACATGGATGCTGACAGTCTAATAGAACACCACAGCAGTTCTGGAGAATTCTGAGCAAGCGTAGCCACTAGAGTTTAAGGTCGAAGCCTTGGCGAGGACAGAGCCTGGAAGGGATGGGAAGGCGCACTGCCGTGTGAAGCTCTGCCCGAATCTCGGGCTAACTCCTGACTAGCTGTAAGCAGCTCAGTTAAGAATTTAAGAAAAGCTGGACTGACGTTTGCGTTGCAGTTCGAGAGACAAAGTTTGCAGTTTAAGTTCAGTCCAATTACTTACCTCCTGAACCAAAAATATCAGCACACTTTGAGGGACTATAACAGATTCCAAAGTATCTAAAACATAATATTCACTATTCCAAGATGCCATTTAAAATTATTGGCAAACAAAGAAAATGGAAAATGTGATCCATTTTTAAGAGAAAACAATCAATTCAGTTCAGATGTTAAAATACAAGAATTTTAAAGAAGCCAATATAAACATGTTCAATGATATAAAGGAAAATATACTCCTTGTGAATAAAAATACAGGAAATCACTGCAGAGAAAAAGAATCTATAAAGCACCAGATGGAAATTGTAGAGGTGAAAATTATAATGTGTTAAATGAAACTATCACTGTATGGGCTTAAAATCATAATGGATATGGTTAAGGGAAAAGTCAGTGAATGTAAAGGGATCGATCAATAAATCAAAGAAATGATTTATTCCGAAGGACAAAAAATAAACTATTGGAAGAAGCGAACAGCCTCAAGAACCTGTCAGACAACATCAACCCAGGGATAATTGTGGTTCCAAGGATAAAAGCAGGAGCGTGATAAAAAATAACAGATTAAGAAATAATGGGTAAATGTTTCTAAATTTAGTGCAAGACACAACTCTACAGATTTATGAAGTTCCGCAAACACCAAGTGGAAATACAAGAAAACCACATAAGCACATCCTTTAAATGGAGAAGTCTTAAAAGCACCAAACAAAACAACAACCACCACCACCTCAACAGAAACATACTACACTGGGGAAACAATGGCATTAATGACCTCTGGTGTCTCACTATAAACAATGGAGTCCAGAAGACAGTGGACCAACACCTTTCAGGGACCAAGGAGCGGGTGGAAAAACTGCTCACCTATCATTCTATACCTAACAAAAATATCTTTCAGGAAGCATGGTGAAATAAAAATATTTCTATATAAAGAACACAGAATTTGGTGCTAGATGAACTGAAATACAAAATGTGCTTCTTTAGGCTGGAGGGGAATTATACCGGATGGAAACTGGGATCTTCAGGAAGGAATGAAGAGCGTCAGAAAGAGTAAATGTCTGGTATATATACACACACCAAACTTTGCCTTTTCATTTCTTTAAGATACATATGACTATTTAAAGCAAAAACTGTAACATTGTGTTATAGGGTTTATGATATATATTGATATAATACATATGAAATTGATATCATAGGTGGATCTGTACAATTACAAAGTTTCTACATCTTACATAAAGTGGTAAGATATTAACTCTAGGCAAATGGAAAATTTAAGGATGCATATTGTAATTCCTAGAACAACCACTAAAATAATAAAGCAAAGAGGTAGATCAAAAGCATACAGATATATTATGACAGAATTCTAAAAAAAATTCAATAATCCAAAAGTGGGAAAAGATAATTAGAAGAACAGAAAGGAGAAACAGCAAACAACTAAGAAGTGGCAGGCTTAAACCCAACCATACTTATAATCACATTAAATTATAATAGACTGAACACTAATTAAAGGCAGAGATTGTCAGAATGAATAAAATGGAAGCTCCAAATAGAAACTGTTTGCAAAAGATGCACTTTGAATATGAAGACAGAGGTTGAGCCCTGGCTGGTGTGGCTCAGTGGACTGAGAGCCAGCCTATGAAGCAAAGGGTCTCTGGTTTGATTCCCAGTCAGGACACATGCCTGGGTTGTGGGCCAGCACCCCAGTGCGGGAAGCATGAGGGGCAACCACACACTGATGTTTCTCTTACTCTCCTCTCTCTCCCTTCCCCTGTCTCTAAAAATAAATAAATGTAAAAAAAAAAAAAAAGACTGAGAGGTTGAAAGTAAATAGATGGACAGAACACACACTATACACCGAACAGGCACAAGAATGTTAGACTAGCTGCATTGATGGTGTTCAAGGCAGTATTGCCAGAGATAATGAAGGATATTTCATAATGAAAAATAGGTCATGGATCAGAAAGAAATAACAGTCATAAATGCCCATGCACTTAAAAAGAGCTCCAAAATATATAAAGCAAAAACTTACAAAATTTAAGAAAAAAATAGTCCATTTTTATAATCATTGATGGATATTTGAACATCTCTCTTAGCAACTGATAGAATGACTGGATCCCCAATCACTAGAGACATAAAGCATCTGAACAACACTCTCAACCACCTTGACCTAACTGAAGCTATAGAACATTATAGTCAACACCTGCAGAATGCATTGTTCTCAAGTGCACATGAAACACTCACCAAGACTGACCATATGTTCACCCACCAAACAAGTGTCAATATACTTAAGAGAATGAAATAATACAGAGCATGCTATCTAAGCACAATGGAATTAAATTAGAAATGAATAACATTTGATATCTAGGAAATCCCCAAATGCTTGGAAATTAAAAGCAAACTTCTAAATAATACATGTATCAAAGAAATCACAAGGGAAGTCAAAATATATTTTGAACTGGAGGCTACTGAAAATTCAACATTTCAAAAGTTGTGGGATGCAGCTAAAGTGTTTCTTAGAATGGAATTTACTGATATAAATGCTTATATTAGCAAGGAAAAAAGGGACTAAAATTAGTGACTTAAGTTTTACCTTAAGAAACTAGAAAAAAGAAGAGCAAATTAAACCTCAAGACAGTATGAGGAAGGAAATAATAAAAATAAGACTAGAAATTAATGAGAGAAAAATCATAGTAAAAATTAATAAAGTCATAACTCAATTCTTTGAGATGACCCACCGAATTGATAAACTTCTTTACACCATTGAAGAAGAAAACAGAACACAAGTGACAAATATCAGGAATGAAAGATTATTACTTTGATCCTATAGATGTTTAAAATACAATAAGGGAATATGATAAACAACCTTGTGCCAAAAAATTGGACACAAAATTTAACAGATAATCTAAATGGCCTTTCGTCTGTTAAAGAAATTTAATTTATTATGAAAGGAAGCAGGAAGGAAGGAAGGAGGGAGGAAAGGGAGTAAGGAAAGAAATTTGTTCCAGGCTCAGATGGTTTCATTGGTGAATGCTAACAAGTATTCATTAAACACACACACACACACACAACCCCCAAACCAAAAAAAAATCTCAAACTTTTCAGAAATTTTTTTAAAAGGTCAGCATAACTCTAATATCAAAACCTGCCAAAGATCTTATAATACTTATAGAACTGGTTTATGTCCAGAATGAATTCATTCAATCATGTTAATATTCTAAAGGTGACATTGATAGTTTAAAAAAAAAAGGAATGAAAACTAACTAGGCTATCTCTCCCTTTTTTATTCTTATACCTGCATCTATTTAATAATGAATAGATCGACCTCTTTAGAACTGAGAACAGATCTGTGCGCAGGCACCTTGGGCTCTCTTCTCACTTTTGGAGCAGTCTCTCCTCATTAGGCAGGCCTTTTCCCTCGGTCTGCAGGGAGATACTGGGGCGGAGGTGAGGACAGGACAGCCCACACCCACTGGTCTTCAATGAGGTGGTAAGAAACTTCATTTTGGCCACAAGTCACCTATGCACTCAAGCCCTGCCTCTTCTGTTGGAGAGTTCAACACATATTTTGATCAAAAACTTTTGGGAGAAAAATCCAGAGCAAAAACATTTAGATATACATATGTCATTTTAGCAAATTTGTTCTTACTTCCCCTCCCCTTTCCCTCCCCTTCCCCTCCAAAGAAAATAGGGTGAAAGGAAAAAAGGAAAGCTTTAAATATTTGTAGAAAAATGAGTATGTGTATATGGAAGTGTGGAAGTAGGAAGTAAAGAGTATAGTGACCACTAGCCCCCACACCCCAGTCTTGCCCACCATTGGTGGGGAGGGCAAAGGATAAACAGGAGTGGCGCCGAAAGGTTTTAGAGGACATTGTTTCAAGAAGTTCTACCAAGAAAGCAAAAAAAAGTATTCACAAAAAGTATGGAATAGAAGTGCTTTAAAGAATGGAGGAGCTTGTAACTGCAATGTCAGTATGACAGAAACCCGTGTGTCCCTCCCCCGGCCATCCCAAGTGCCCCGGCTTGGGCTGATGCTACAGAACTCTCTTCTGGTGAGGGTCAAATAATCTGAGATCTTGCTTTGCAACCTGCCTCTGCCAGTTAGAGAGCTGTATCTTCCTGTAATAACTCTCAAAGCAATGATCAGTAAGCACTTCATTAGCAGTTGCTCTGGCCAAAGTAGAATCACAGGAACCAGATTTACCTTCTGACCTGAGACAACTAAGGAAAAATGGACACAAGATATGAAACACTATTTTGAGACACTGAACTTGAGATAGTGCAGGACAGTGGTCCCTGAGGGATGGAAGACACGTGACGTGAGCGCCCAGTTGTCCAGCTTACTGTCTAGAGAGTTTCCAGCTGCAGCGTAGGGGAGAAGCCCAGGGAAGCGAAGCCACAGTCCTAAAGCAGAGCTCCAGAGATGAGAGAAGGGTCTGGAGAGAGGACAGGATCTGCAGGGGGTTCTCCCTGAGTCTCAGACTGAGTGTTTATCAGTGCACGTGAAGAGGCTACCTGAGGCCTGGGAAATCCCTCCTGAGAGGAGCAGAGGGAAAATTCCCCACACCTCACCCAAGGCTATGTCCCCGCAAGTCAGAGCACAAAACCCTCTAACTTCAGTACCTTCATTGCTCTGAGTATTCAGAAAGGTACTACACCTCAGTAGTGGGGAAAATTGTCCTAAGTCAAAGGTTGCTCTGGTCCCATACACACACAAAAATAATAAATAAATAAAAGCAAGACCTGACAGACTGAAATTATTACCAAGTAACTTAAATGCTTCCCAGAGCGAAGCTCAAGAATATTTATACAAGTACAAATATATCTAGCATCTAAGCAGAGTAAAATTCACAATAGAAGTGGGGAGAAAATCAGGAATAAGCTTGAAGAATAGAAAATGAATCTTGGCCCAATTAGGAGGCTGTAATTCATATACACTCAAGCATTCATGGGCGTTTTGATTTGATCAAATATAAAGCACTTCATTTAGGATGACACTCTATCCACTTCCTCTTAATCCAGCTCTGCTAAGCAGTCAGCATTACACTGATCACTGAAGATATGAACCAGATTTTCCTCCGTTTGGAATTAGGAAGATAATTAGAGAGATGAACAATAATTATTTGCACTGTGGTCTACTTAAGACAAAGAGGCAGAAGAAGCACTGTTTTTTTTTTGCCTCAAAAATGTGTCTGCAGACCACACTGCTGTGAAGCGCACAGTATTTTCACCCCATACACACCGTGATATCACCAGAGGCTAAAATGATGAGCCAAGAAAATAAAACACAGAAATGATAAAAAATGTTGAAGTTTCCTCAAGGGCAAAGGACAAAGGTACAATAATAACAAAACCTCATTGCTCCGTGTAAATACTAAGATTAATATTCTTAAAGTAAAAAAATTTAGGGCTGAAGAGTCTTCAAGTAATCTCCTCATTCCTTGGGGGACCTTGGGGTCCTCTCCTCATTCCAGAGAGGACCGTGGATTATGCAGAGAACTAGCTTAAGGTAAGGAACAGAGCTGCAAGGCTTCTGAATCACAGCCCTGGGCTCTGTCCGCTGGACCCACCTATTTGCACAAGAGGGCAGGAAACATAAACTGACTGTATACACTGATTTTACAAGGGACTCTGATGCACCTTACAGCGTATAGGAACATTCATAAAAATGCTCTTTCTTATATAAACTGGACCTAATACGCTTTCTGTAAGAAATACTAATCCCACATTCAATACTAACAATTTTGTCTTCTTAGAAGGCACTTCTGAGGTGCAGGTTTGGACGACCCTACCTCTCTTTAGTAAAAGGTGAAAGATTTGTGCCTCTTGAAGAGAAACCAGAGAATGAGGACCCATCTCTCCTAAAAGACCTGTCCATGACAGAACTGCTCTCTTCTTTAACTGTTTGATGAGTGGTCCCTTCTACGCCTTTTAAGAAATTCAAATTCACTCCACTAATTGTTATTTTCACAAATTGTCATTTCAGTGTCTTTTAGAGGGACATGTAACGGGCTGGGAGCAAAGAAATGTGTATCGTCGTCCAACTCTGCTTGGGGATTGGGTGTCATGGAACTTGTATGGGTCTCAGCTTTCTCATGAAAACAAGAGGACAGAGTGCTTTCTATGTGTCTCTAAATCTCTGCTTCTTTTAATTATAAGGGTTTGGAGAATAAGAATCTCTAGGCTGTTATTTCATTTGTAATTATCTTTTTTTCTTCCCTTCCCTTTCCCTTTTTGTACCCATCAACATCAAGATCTGTGAAATGACCAAGTGTGGAGAGGGGCTAAAGTAACTTATAATTTTTATGTGAACTTTTAAAATTAAAAAAAAATCTATTTATTTATTTCTAGAGAGTTGGAAAGGGAGGGAGACAGAAAGGGAGAGAAACATTACTATGTGACAGACATATCAATCAGTCACCTCTTGCTTGCCCCTCCCACCCCCAACCAGGGACCTGGCCTGCAACCCAGGCATGTGCCCCGACCAGGAATAGAACTGGTGACCTTACAGTTCACACCCAGGATTTATGTGTTATTTTTAATATCCATTCAAGGAAGGCTTCTTTTTCTCTCCTCAGCTTGCTGGCCACTTGGGCCTTGCTTCAGAAACCAGGCAGTACTAGGTTAGTAAACCACTGGTAATCGAACTGCCTTTGCGAGCAGTGTGGTACACTGCCAAAAGGTGAAGAGTGGGGACACCCTTTGAATTATGAGCGAATTTCAAAGTAACCCTTTATTTATTGCTTATTTTGTTGGTACTGAACTTTTTCTCTTTTTCTTTCTCTTAATTCCCACTTACATTTCCTTCCCTGCTTTGTATAGAGGGTTCTTATTTGCTAAGCTACTTTGATCTTATTTTCAATTGCAGAAACCAATAAATGACTTAATGATGCTGACAGTACTCTTAACTAGAAAAAATTCCATCCACTGAAGCTATATCAAATAAGCAGAAATATTTTGTTGTAAATAAATTAAATATCTATGTCAAATATACTAACCACAGTGCTAATACAGCTTCTGAAGCTCTAATTTTTAGATCGTGTTAGAAAGATGTATGTGAAATTCTTTAAGTTATAGAGATCCAAGCTATAATCATCATAACAGGTAGGTATATTTTAGGTAGTTTTATATTGCTTATCAAATTTTCTCTTACGGCATTATGTTAAAACAGTCAGCCAAAGTTTCCTGAACACCATGTATGAGCACCGTACATATGTCCAAGTGGCATCAGTTAGTGGACACTATATGCCTACCATTAGTACCTCAAAGAGTGTGCACACAGCAGATGGTATCTGCCTGAGACATGAACTCATATATGATAGAACATTTGATCTCACAAAATCAACAGTTTGTATACCTCGAGGGGAGGGGTGGATTTTCTGCTGTTTTTTATTTACAATGAAAATTGAATCTTAACTAGCCACACGGGACTATGTAGACAATAATCCATTGCTGAACATTAGTCTTAGTATTTATCTAATTTATTGATTGAACGAAATGATGTGTCTGATTCCACTGAAGAGTTTGGCATTTTACAGTTTTCAGTTTGTAGAACTGTTTGATTGACAATAAATTTCAAAAGAGCCTATTCATGCTGAGGAAATCTGGTATACCACCAAGAGACACCAAGACATACCTGAAATTCAATTTGTGGTTCAACCAACCACTCTTCCTAAAATAAAACAATAATCAGTGAACTTCTTTTTAAATGAGACTTTTGTGAGTATGCATCTATGTGCAAACAACGAGTCTGGTCACAGGTTGATAAGATTGTGTCAATCATCCCACTGGCTATGTGGCATTCGATTAGTAGATCCTGCTTTTACTAATTTATGATAAAACTGACCCAAAAAATGGATTTGGGCAAAACTAATATGGGTGTGTGTGTGTGTAAAATGGTGTCATAAATGTTCTCAAGGGAAATTCCCAGGACGGATTTTGTTATTATGGATGAAAGAAATGAATTGGTGGTGGTTTTGCTTTTGTTTCTAAGGAAAAACTTGCCCAATATTCAGTAGTGGCTGGCACGTTAAGTATTAAGGTGGAGATCAGCCCATATTTTGCAAGTGTTTGACCACTGCTCAAGAGCAAAATTTTAAAATATTGTATTTTATCTTACATCATTCTATTTTATTTTTAGTTGTGATAAGCTTTTTGGCATTAATGCAATTTTTGTGCTAATTCCCTCTCCTCTTGTGTCCCTCACAACTTTAATTTTTGTCTGCATGTATTTTTTAAAGTTAAAGATTTTGATCCTAAGAAAAGCATCAAGAAACAGAATAGACTCCTCCAGGACACCTCGTAGGATTAATAACCTTGAACACCTGAAAGCGGGTTTGACTGCCAGTCACACAGAGCAGCCCACGGTCACACCCCGGCAATGTTGTCGAGCCCCGAACCCACTTCCAGGTCTCATGAGCAATGGCAGGATCTTTTTTGCCCCAATCCAATTGACTGGAAAACGTCCCTTTCTCCTCCCCCAGCTCTTAGGTTGCAAACTCATAAATGAAGTCAGGCTGTTGATATTATGCTTAGATTCTACACAGTAATGGTATAAATTTAAATAAAGCAATACTCTGTGTTCTAGTTTCTCAAATGAGTAGTTCTTTCCATGTACATGGAGGGACTGTTAATAACTATGTTCTCTTTGTCTATTCCTTCTATAGTTTCAATTAGTTACACAGCTACTTACTTCCTTTTCTTTACCTGTGTGCTGTTGAAAAATCTTGATTCAACTGAAGAAGCAGATCTGTTTTCACAGACAAAGGAAAATTGCACGTGAGTAACAGCTACTTCCCAGGGACCAGTACATGGCTAAACGGGAGCCATGTATAAACACTCCAGAAACATCCATCCAAATGAACAGAAGTCTTTTTATACTTGGAAATTTTCCTTTATGGGAAACAAGTCCAACAAGATTAATTTTGGAAATCAGGAGAACATCGTAGTCCTAACACCTACAGTGACCAGTGCCTGTTTGGAAGTCACAGGAAACTAAATACAAACAAAGAATTAAATGACAGTAACTGCTGCATTCATATTCTTTGGCATTGCAGGAAGCGCATCTCACTCTGACAGCCTTCAGTGGTGTGAACTTGGATAAGCCATCTGACCTCTCCAGAGCTCATTTAATTCATTTGGGTCAAGTGACTCATAGGGTCTGTTCCAGATCTAAAAACACTGTGGGTCTGCATTGTTGGTAGGGAATACTTTAATAAAGCTCAGAGTGACAAATGTTGAAAAGCTATGCTTACTTCAAATACAAAGACATGACACAGCCTCTGAGAGAGAGAGAGAGGGCTCGGGGAGCACTTGTAGGAGGAAGAACAACATGGAAACTATACTTGGGAGGGCTGAGTCATCAGTATGAAGCAAAAGGGAGATTTTTGCTGGAGTAGATATAGCAACCACACAATAGCAGCAAAGGCCTGGTTGTTGAAGGCCCTGCACTCTGGAATAGGAATTTAGACGTTGGGTGAATGGAGGTGGGGTGAGATACAGAGTGCGATAAGGATGATTGGCAGTGAAAGATGAATACCATATGATCTCACCTGTAAGTGAAGCCTAATGAACAAAACGAGCAAGCAAAATGGAACCAGAGAAATGGAAATAAAGAACCAACTGACAGTGACCAGAGGGGTAGGGGGAGGGGATAATAGGGGAAAGAAGGGGAAGGGTCGTCAAGGAACATGCATAAAGGATCCATGGGCATGGACCACAGTGGCGGGATTGACTGTGGGAGTGGGGATGGGGCAGGGAAGAGCAACAAGGGAAAATTGGGACAATGGTAATTGAACAACAATACAGTTTTAAAAAAAAAAAAGAAAAAAAAGGAGGGCTGGAGACTCTCCAGCAGGCTAACGACCTTAATCATAACAATGGCTTAATTTTATTAAGCATTTACTGCATGGCAGGCCTTGCTCTCTATCCTTTACATATTGACTCACTAAAATAACAAAAATAATAACTTCACGAGTCAGGTACTATTATTATTTCTTCTGTTTAAAAAAAAGGAAACTGAGGGAAAAAGAGAAATTTAAGAAACTTGGCCAACCACAAACACAAAAATATTTTAGGAAAAAAAGGCCAATTTAGAACAAGATCCAAAAATGATTTAGAGAGGAGCCAACAGATATGTTTTATTTTCAGAAATTTGATTTTTGGAAAAACACTTATTGCATTAAGAAAATAAGTGTACGTTTTAAGCCCACACCTGCACACGGATGTTTAGAGCAGCGTTATTCATAGCTGCCAGAACTCAGAAGCGACAGACAGGCATTGCGGTAGGTGAATGATTCCCATACCGTGGGACACTCACACAGTGGAACACTAGGTCCAAACGAAAAGAAGAGAACTCTCAAACAAGTAATTCTCACTTGTCCGTGCAGTGAACTCTCGAACACCCACCAGTGGATTGTCTGCATTGGAGTTTAGTGCAGCAAATCTTACTTTCGACTTCCTGTTGGCGTCACCAGCCGTTTACTAATGTCCTTCACGGACACGTCACCAATTCCATCCACTTGTACTCCTGTGTCTAGCTAAGAGCGTGGCAGAAGTTGGAAAGGAAAGTATTTTTAAAGAAACAAATATTTATTTGCCTCGCCTTACCTAGGATTCGGGGCTTAAAAAATGCAAGAGTTCTCAAAAGCAGGGAAAAAGAGGGTACCGAGCGAAGCCTGATAACTTTATCCCGAACTACAAATGTATGAATAGCTTTGAGGATATGTCACTCAACAGACAATACCATGTTTCTGTATAGTAGTGTTTTCTAGCGTCTTTTTCAATTTTTTGCATTCACCAGCTTGGTAGTCACACTACACAGTAAGATGTTTAGGAATAAAACAAGAGTGGCTGCACTCCCCTAAAATAATTATATATTAAAAACTATCTTCAATTTCAGAGTGCTAGTAATGATAAAAAAATAAATACTTTAATTTCAGGCACATTTTTTTGTTTTGTTTTATTTTATGTTTCCCTGAGACTGTTATACGAAACTATTTTTTAATGTCATTTACATTAAACTCTTGAGCTGCTGACTGTGCCTCAGATTCTTCTGAAGGCCCCCAGTAGTGATTCTTCTTTTAAATTTAAAAGCCTAATAAACCCAGATTTTCAAAAGTAGCTAATATTGGGTTGAGGGCCAAACAATATAATGATGCAGAGCTACTTGCATTATTCCTCGAGCTATTTGATTTTGACAAGCCCACATTTGGTAATTAACATGAGAATGCCCCCTTGGGCCGTTCTCCTGTTAGCTAAAATATCTTATAAATTACAGTAATAAAAGGGAAAAAAAGGAACACACTGCCTGTCAATGTTTCAACTTATCTAGCAAGAGGAGACAAAGCCCTGATCTGGAAACATACAGATGCCAAGTGGGAGCATGCATTCTGCCGTCTGCCCCAGCCAGAGAGAGTCGGCCAGTCTAGAGGGACACGCACACAGCACCAACCGAGCTCTCAAAGCAAAAGGTGCGCTGGTCCTTTAGATAAGCTTTTTTATGTTTTTATGTTTCACAATTTGCACTTAGTAAGGGATGTCACGTCATCTACTACATGCCAGGTCAGTGGACACAGCATCTGTAACTGAAGAAGCGGCTTCATATACCAGGTCTGTCCAGAAAAAGTACAGCCACTCTTAATATCATGAGAACGGTTTGTGCGACATTGATGTGACCTGGCAGCCAAGGGGAGGGGACTCGAATGCGCATGTGTGAACAATGACAACTTCACTGTACTAGTGAGTGGGAGAGGGTGATTTCATTGAGTGAGCATGTGGACTGTGTGGCCATCACATTAAAAATGATTGAGTGATTAGAGCAACGAATCTGCATTAAATTTTGCGTTAAGCTTGAACATTCCTGCGGAGAAAGTATTTGGATGATTCAGAAGGCTGCAGCTATGGGCAACTGGTGATTAGAGGCTTTATCATGACAGTTCGCCTGCTCATGCATCACGTTTTGTGCAGTTTTTTTGGCAAAACATCAAATCTCCCAGGTGACTCAGACCAGATTTGGTTCCCTGCAACTTCTGGCTTTTCCCAAAACTAAAACCACCTTTGAAAGGGAAGAGATTTCAGACCCTTGATGAGATTTAGGAAAATATGACAGGGCAGCTGATGGCGATTTCAACAAAGGATTTTGCAGTGTTTTGAACAGTGGAAGAAATGCTGGGACAACTCTGTGAGGTCCCAAGGTACCTACTTTGAAGGGGACTGAGGAGTCATTGCCCTATGTAAAATGTTTCTTGTATCTTCTTCAATAAAAGCCTCCATTTTTCATATTATGTGGCTGGATACTTTCTGGACAGACCTTGTATTCTGTTTTAAGGTCTCTGGGCAGAGTTTAATAAGTAATGCCATCCACCAGTGATGTAAAGTACAATCTAATTTATTATACTAATCTGGATAGATGTATTAACATGGTCATAATGTAGATTCTACGTGCATTTGTGGTGAAGAGTCAAATGTCTTTTTTCATTACGTGTTTGCTCCCATCTGGCTACAAGCTTATAATCAGCTAAAGGAACTGGTAGTAGCCAAATGATCGGGTTTTATAGTTTATTTTCTTGAGACTGATATTTAGCAATGACATAGTTCTAATTCTGGCAAAGAGAAATAACAATGTTACTATTTCCTTAGAATTGACTTCTAAAATTCCTTCAGTCCACAGTTTTTGCTTTTCACAAAATTACAGATTTCCAGCCTACTATAAACATGTAGGTCGCCAAAAGATAATATGACACAACACATTTTCATAGGTAATGGGCAGTATCTTGTCTAAACCTATCTATACTGCTATACTCGGAATATCTGGTAATCAGGTAAAGCCATAGACATCCAATGCATCTAAAAATAAACTTTATTTTCTCACACTACAGTTTTATCTGCTATTACCTAAACAACCTTTAGGATCAATTTATTTTAATCTGAGACATTAACTATATTATTTTGTGTTGATAGCAGCTGCTGACTGAACAAGAGTTTCCTATGTTCTATTACTTAGGGTCTTTTTTTAATACTTCAGTTAAAGGCCTGAGGGAATCAATGGGTTTAAAATGTAGACTTATTGATAAAAATTCTGAGCCTCCAATAGAATATAGCTCAAAAATAGCAGTGTCTAATCCATAGCAGACATAATTTGCTACTACCGCTGAATTTTAACAGGAACGGATCCAAAACCATGTCAGTGTTCCCATTTTTGTGCCACAGAGTAATGACATTTAATCAAGAATATTACTACACTCCTTTGGTGACAGCTGAGACACAGAACCAGCCAGCTGATGCAATTCCTGTCTTGTTGTTGGCGGCCTATAAGCAGCAGCTACACACAGGAAGCTGCCTTACCTTGTGTATATCATCTGAGGACACTTTCCAGAACAAGGCGAGCAGGCAGACTGCAAATGGTGTCCAGCACATTTCCTAAAGATTTCTGGAGCCATCCAAGTTTCCATGTATCCCTGTGGCCAAAGGAAGCTTAAGGAAGAGAGTGTCCTACATCTTTAAATGCAACGGCGCTGCTGTTGCCAGGTGTGAGGCAACATGAGGTTTGCAGAATAGAACCGCCATAGCTCCTGCTTAGTTAGATCGATGGCCTATAATTACCTGGGAATTACTTGGACACAAATCAATGGTGTATTACGTCCCATTCATAATGAGCAGGGTAACTTTTGCCTGGTCTGCGAACGTCATGATAAAGACAATATCCCCATCTGCTTCCTCCGCCTTCGTCTGTCTGCCCAAACTGCAACTGATTGAGCCCGGAAAGACGGGGTATGGGAAGAGGACTTCAGACAGGGAGTGGGGCTGTGTGCATTCTAACTCTGAAAACAGCCTTCAGTGCGGTGGTTGCAGGTTTTCACTCAACCTGATCCGCACTAAGATTGACATCTCTGAGATAAAAGGCTCCGCATTCCATTAGATGTCATCAGCTTGGCCAGCCTCCTCCCCTGGCCACGCCCCAAGGGATCAAGCCACATTTTGATGACATCCGTCAAGCTTACAATTCCAGTTCAACAGTTTTAGGCAATTTCTTCGTCTTACAGCTATCACTGGAAGGGGGGAGGGGGGAGGCCCAAGCAAGTGGTGAAGAGGGAGTGCTTGGTGCTGTTGGAAGCACTGAACGTGCAGCCCCATAACTAAGCTGCCACAAACACACTGCTCTATCCTGCAATACTTCTTACAAGTAAAGGAACAGAGCTGGAGTCCTGCTGGATTTCCCTTAGCAACCTGACAGGAGTCCACAAGGTCAGCTAGCAGGAAGTGCAGAAAATTATCCAGTGGGGAATTATCAGCTAAATTATTTCACTACACTCAGGATTTTTACTGTTCTTCCCAAGACAGTGGCCTCTTGCTACTCAGATTAGAAACACGAATAAAAAGACAAGAATGACAAAAGGAGGGGGATAGGAAAGAGAGGTATTTTAAATGGCTTATTTGATCTTATTATATGTGTGTGTGTGTATATATGCATACATATATATGTACATGTATATAATATATCATCTTTATGCAACCCCTCGAAGCGACCGCTCAGGGATCCAATCTGCTTGTCTTCTCTATGGCCATGATGCTTCTTATCCTTTTTGTTTGGGGTGGAAGGACAATGGGGGTTGGGGTTGGGCCAGAGACTGCCTAGCGATCAGGTTTGCTACACGAGCTACAGCAGCAGGAGCAAGCATGATTTATCAATTAACAGGTAATGAAAAAAATTCTCTGCAATTAAAGATATGATTTTGCTCAAACAGGAAGCAGCACCATACAACTGTGTACCCCTCTGAGGAATACTCAGCTCCTGTCACTAATGTGGAACACAGCTAATTTTAACAGAGTGTGTGTGGGCCCCTTGGGGGACTCCATGTTGATGAAGGAATATACAGTAGAAAACCCCCAGAGGAACTAGCTGATTGGAGAGCCCCAGGAAAGGTGTAGGGAAATTACATTTCCTGTTTCTTAGGAGAGTTATTAAAGGGAAAGGCAGCTTTAATCACTGAAAGACCAGTTGCTGTATTATTTTTGATTTATATACTAAAACAATACCCTTTAGTTCTTGGTTGCTTTTTAATATATATGTCAGCTTAGTCAATATTATATTTCAGTATAACATATAAACAGCTGTAAGATCTTGGTAAAAATGTGAAGGGTTTTGAAAGAGTATACAAGATAAAATATATTATTGCTACTCAACCAAAAATCAGAGAAAATTAAAGTAGACAGACAGAAATTTTCCTTTTTTTTTCTTTCATGTAAATAAACAAGATTTTTTAAAAAAGACATGAACCATGAATTTCTTAATGATATAAAAAAAGTTGTAAGGTTCCCAATATTCTCTTTTTCTGATATACAGTCAGTCTCCTCAGAAAGAAAGTTCTCATTTCTATACAGTAAATGCAGAAAGGAGAGCACGATTTGTTAAAATTATGTTCATGTCGATATGTTTAAAATACTTCCACAGAGTCAATATTTTACATCAATAATTTAATAAACTTTGGAGATGCAGGAATCTTCAAATCACTTAGTTCAACCCCTTCGTTTTTCAGTTAAGAAAACAAAGAGTCCGAGAGGCTAAGTATTAACAACTTAGCAACTACAATAAATCTAACACTGGCTGGGTAATTCCTCTGATAGGTACTGGTCTGGGGTCTTTCCAAACATGATTTTATTTTATTTTCACAAAAGCTGCCTGAGGTACTACTATTATCAATTATCACTGTTATTATTTTCATGTAAGGAGAAGCTCAGGTTTGACGAGGGAGAGTGACTCATCTAAGGCCACAGCTGAGGAGGGCAGAGGAAGGATGTGGGTCTAGGCGTTTCTGACTCAATAGTCTGTGTCCTTAACCACTGATGATAGTGTTTCTTCTGTCACACACTGACTACAGAGGCGTGGGCACTAGACCCCAGATCCCCTGATTTCAGGTCTAATGAAAAAAATAAAAACATTTGATATTATTAGGTTATGCTGAAATACTCTCTGCACCAATGGATCAGCCCACAATGTTAAATTTCAAGTAGAGATTTCCAATACCAACGTTATTGTGAAAGCAAACAGGACACCACTAGCACATGCCAGTGAAGCCTAGAATGTGGTCGTTAGACTGAGGGAAGGGGAGTGGTGGACGGGATGCCAACCATCTTGGAGCAAATCAGGGAGGCCTGTGTCCTGCTGCTGTGACCCCTGACTTCCCAGAAGGATCTTCCTTGTCTTCCTCCGACTCCCAGGTTAAATCACCCCATACCACAGTCCAGTCCAAAACTGCTTACATTTATAAAAACAAATATTCCTCCTCTGGTGCTTTTGAAATTTAATGGAAAGGCTGTGTCTTCCTAAAACAGCCCAAATCTTTGAACGGTTTTTGAAAACATCCTCACTGAAAACTCTTCTGCTGGCCAAAGCAGTGTTAAGAACGACGGTGGGCAGCGTGGCTTTTTTGAGTGCAAAGAGCTCTGGTTTTAAAACCACCATCCCACCAAAAAATAAAAATAAATAAAAAATGACAGTCTAGCAACTCTAAGTGATGGAGAAGCCTCCTGTAAGCCCTGCCCCATAGTATTACCTCGGGCAAAGGTTTCCTCTTCTGTTAGAATTAGAACCTTTGGAATCAGGCTGCCCCTGCAAGCTTCGCTCTCGTTCCTTCGGAGGATTCCTCTGACACTTCCTAACTGCATTATCAAGATTTGTCTCGCCGGTGATGGCCAATTCATTTGTATTACCACATTTAGGCCTTGCACTAAGCAGACAATCACAGGTATGGAGAGTGGTCTCACGGATTTCATTGGAACTGACTATTCTGACTGGCTCAGAGGAAATACCAGCAGGAAATCAACCCCATCCCCCTCGTTCTTCCTGTCCTGCTTCCCACCCCCTTAGAAACGGGCAGACGGATGACAGTGCGCATGTGCACACGCATCTCATAAACCCCAGCAGCAAGCCTCACACTCATTGCGGGAGAACTGGGACAAACCTCGAGCCAATCTCTTCATCAAACAGATGAGGAAATGAGTCCCCGAGATGGTAAAAGACTTGCCACGTGCTCGCTACAGGAGGCAAAGTCGGGGCTCCATCCTGAGGACGTCTGACCCCAAGCCCACAGTATTCTCAAAGCTTTGCATTTCATTATAAGCATTTAAAAAGTCCTTCTCTGTTAATGGGAGTGTTTAGGATTTTCCTTTCTAGTAGCCCTTGTTTAACCCCATTTTAGAAGTGATCGATGTTTCAAGCCTTTCTTCTTCAGGGCTTCCACACAGACAGCTTCACCCTCTGCTGGAGGGTCCCTCTGCTACAATCAGACACAAAAGGGTGCCAAGGACTTTCTTAAGGCCTAGGCGCCAGCGACCCAGCCTGGCCCATGCGGGTCACGTGGCGATCCAGCGGGGGATGCCACCTCCGGGGGATTCATCTCCTGGGCTCTGACAACAACTGAGCGCACTGAAGGCATCTCCACCCTCCGCGTTCTCGAACACCGGGTGTCAGGGGGCTCAACACAGGCCAAAGAATTTGTGAAGGAAAATAAACATTAGGAAGTTATTTAAAGATTCAAAATCCTTAAAAAAATAAAGATAACCCTGAGTCACACTCTAATTTTTATAGGTACAATTTGTACCTATCTTTCAGTAGATGAGAGAGGTGGCGCAAGAGAAACGGATCATTAAACAATAGTGTG
Organism: Carollia perspicillata; assembly: GCA_004027735.1. Lineage (NCBI taxonomy): Eukaryota > Metazoa > Chordata > Mammalia > Chiroptera > Phyllostomidae > Carollia > Carollia perspicillata. The sequence goes on from PVKM010003012.1 coordinate 18,545, forward strand.
AAACCAGGGAAATTAACCAGCTGCTGTGAAAGCCACCTCTCTTACTCTCTGAGAAAGTGCAGAGCGTGGGGGTTGGGAGGAGATGGCCCAGGAAAAGCAGGAATAAAGGAGCTGATTGTACAGATAAAGCATTAGCTTAGAAGTCTGTGGATTGTCTTTAAGCTAATGAAAAGACAATGTTTGATCAAAAAATAATATCTGCATGTGAAAGAGCTTTCATACTTTTGAAATGATAATAATTTTGTCCTAGAAGGGCCTTAAACACCGTTTCAATGCCTTGATTTAACATAAGTAACTGAGGAACTGAGGTTGAGCAAAGAGAACTGACTTGACCTCATGTCCACATAGCCAAGTGGGTGGCAGGGGACTGGCCTGCTGGCTCTTCTTCCTGCGCACTATCTACTACCCCACTGCCTGGCCATCTAACAGGGAAGAAGGCACTAGAGAGCCCTTTGAAGTCAAGCAAGGAACTACAGTGTTCAAGATGGCTAGGCTTTGGCTGTTACACAGGAGGCAACCTCTCTCCACTCTCAGGAGGAATCTACATGACTGTTGGGTTCATTGTTTTAAAAACTATTTTTTAAAAAGATTTTATTGATTTATTTATTTTTAGAGACAGGGGAAGGGAAGGAGAAAGAGAGGGAGAGAAATGTTAATGTGTGGTTGCCTCTCCTGTACCCCCCCTATGGGGTCCTGCCTGGCAACCCAGGCATGTGCCCTGACTGGGAACCGAACCGGCAACCTTTTGGTTCTCGGTCCCGAGCTCAATCCACTGAGCTACACCAGCCAGGGCACTGTTGGATTCTTGAGTAAGCATTCCATGTGCCTCCCCCAAGCCAGAAATAAAAAACTACCAGAAATCCTTAAGAGCAAAGGAATCTGGCAGAAGGCTATGTACATAAAGTCAATGCATGGCTACAGTGTGCCTTACAGCCCAGGTCTTTGGGAAAGGCAAGACAAAAACGGGAGAGGAACTGCCATCTTTTGAGGGCGTTTGTTACAGATGTTACGGCATTTGGTCTGCACACACCCCTTTCCCAGGTGACACAACTCAAGCCGGAAATATTAAGTGACCTGTGCACCACCCACAGACCCGACATTCTAACCCAGTTTCCTTCCAGAGTCCATGTGTTTTCTTTGTCATCATGTGTCTTTTCTTCCCACCTACATGCGCTCTGGGTGAAACTAGGTCTCTGGGTGAAACGAGATTGTGGTATCAGCTCACAGTTTACAGCTTATTTGCTTCATCAAATCATAAACCCCAAATTTCTATCTGTTCCTGAATGAAATGAAAAGGCAGGCTCTTCTTAGGTTCCCTTTCTGATCCCACCCGAATACTTGTAAGAACAAAAAGGACAGCAGCCAAGTCGAAGGAAAGTAACATCTCTGTGCTAAGACGGCTGCGCCAAAGAAAGAGATAAAGCAGGAACAAAGTAACAAATTATATTGTCAGAGCAAATGTGAACTTTTTGATTGGGGATGACATTTATTTTAAGTGTGCAATGACGGCAGGGAATCTGTCAGGGTAAGATGTGGCAGAGGTTTCAGCATTTGTTAAGAGTGTCGTGGGAATTTAGCTAAAACTGTTAAAACTGACACCATTGGCTTTTGTTAACACATTAAGCATGGGAAAAGTGCCAGTCAGCATATCCTCCATAGCATCAGTTCAGTCAAATCATCTGGAAGATGCATAAAACCGGGGGAGATAATAATGGCTACGTTTTTCAACACATGGGGAGACAGGGGGGAGAAGGCCACTGCCATTTTGATAAGAATGACAAACGATTCCTTTAAGATATAGTTCCCAACAAGGAAAAAGGGGTGGGGTGGGTATTCTTCATCGACCCTGCTGTACTCCTGAAGACATTTTAGTGTGGAAGACCATGTTTTCAAGCTACTGGATGATACCGAGATTCTCAGAAGAAAATACCTCCGACACACACACACACAGACGCACACCCGTGGATTTGGCTGAAGTGAAACTGAAGGCCTGTCTCAAACATTCTACTTCAACGTAGACTCAATTATTACTTCAGAGTTAGGCTAAGTGAGAAAAAGCAGAAATTCAGATGTTTACCCAGCGAAATGAACTAAATCAAATACAAAGGCACTCTTGCTTCACCACAAAATCTTCAAAGGAACCCAATAAGCTGAACTTTGCTTTGACCCGATTCCTCTCAAGAAGCACATCAAACGAAAAGAAAATTGAAAGCCTGACAATGACATGTGCTTCCAGCAATTAAATGGGTACGAACTCTTGGTGACCACAACAACATTATATTGAAATGGCAGGCTAAGCTGCTTTGGACAAATGTTTTGATTGGAGTCGAAGAATTTCTTTCTCAGCACCCTCTGACTAGTAAATGAAAAATTACATGTTTGTGTCTCAGGAAGGTTTAAGAAAAAAGTTTGGTGTTTATGTTTGAGGAGCACAAAAGACCTTGTGGCGCTTGCCAAGTTGTGCTAGCAAACGCAGTGCCTTTAAATAGAACGCCATCCCTGTGCTTTGCGAGACCCGAGGAAATGAAATATTTCTTCAAAGTTAGGAAGTCCCCCGGGGGCTGTTTTTCCTTGGGGCACAGAAAACTGAAATTCTGTCCTAGGGTCCCCTAGCTGGCTCCACGACTAAAGACAGGCCTTCAATCTGGCAAGATTCTATGAGGCGAATGACTTACCGCCCTTTGGCAGAGACTGAACCCCGTGTGTACCTCGGCTCAGGATTTACACTCTTTATAGTCTGCAGAGGCGCAGAGTTACCGGTCATCTGACTTGGGATTTTCTGGTCCGCTTCCAGAAAAGTGTTTATTGTCCATAGGTTAGGGTGCCTTTAATTTAAAGCCTTCCTTGCCTCCCCTGGTTATCTGTAAGTGATTACTCTGTTCTCAGATATTTTGGCACTATACTCTAATAAATATAAAGAAAATAAGCCCCTGTTTTCCAATTATAGCACCAGGACCCTCTCTAAAACAACAGCACGACTGACTGTAGGTGACCCGTCTAACTTTCCAGCATTCCATGTGCTAGGAAGTCTTTGCTCATTTGCGCCTGTCTGGTTTAGCTGATAAAACACAGACACAGAATTAAGGGCAAAAACACAGAAATTTGCTGCCAAGAACTGTCTTTCTACTAGGCAAACATCATCTAGTGTTGCTTAAAACACTAAGCGTTTTTCCTAAAGGGCTACTTCCATCGCCCTCCCCCATCACACCGAAAAGAGAACATATGGAAGAATGAGCTCGGACAAATAAAAGGTCCCGTTTTCTTTTTTTGGCTACAGGCGTGGAGCAGTCACACAGGCACAGCACCTCATCAAATAAACCAGACTGACACTGTTCGGATGGTACCAACCTGATTTCCTAGACCTTTCAAGTCCTCTGCCCATCTCTGCCTATCACCAAGCACAGGCAACTCACCAGGCACAGCCCCTGGGTTCTTCAGACCCATCACTACCAATTTTTTGAATTAACTTAAAAAAATATCAAGCAGTTGCCATGGTGTTATCCAAATTCAGAAAATACTTCTCGTCCCCCAGTAAAACTGACTGAAATAAGGTCATTGGAACTGGCCTCGTTATTGGCAGCCTCCAATGGAATAATAGCTAGCTAACACATAACCTAATTCTTAATGCTATTTTCCACACTGCCTACTACAAGAGGTCCTGGGACTTCTTTTTTGCAGGCAAGGAGAGCAGTGCTTTCATGGAACAGATGCAACTTCCAAGTCTTAGACTGGAACCTTGAGACAGTGAGTCCCAGGAGGGAGAAAGAAAATAGAGGCAATTGATCACAAAACTGCCATCCATTTTAACCAAGACATGGATACTTGGGTTGTTTTTTTAGATTTTCACACATACTTTTCAGTAGCTTTTATTAAATTATTATTATTATTTTTAGCATCTAAGAAAAGTAGAAGTATTCATCAACACTATTTTGCAACAGTTTCTATTAGTTCCACAAATAAAATTCAGGACACAATTACTTGAGGGATTCCTATTTCATGTGCCTTTTGGTTTTTAAAAGCAACTCTAATTATCTATCCTAACAAGTTATGGTAATTCAGTTCCAAAGTTACCATCGGCCTAAAAACAAAAATCACATTTGCTAGAGATGGTCACATTTTTATCAATAGATATGCAAATATACTTGGTATTGACCTTCCTCTGACACAGACTAATATAACTAGAGAACTTAATAAGCACTGATGTCTCACAAAACTTTGAAATGACACATTTAGTATCAATATGTACTGCATACCATAGTTGCGACACTTAGGGTTCTCCTCTTCAGTATTGCCAACATAGCATTAAAGAGTGGCCTTTCTCCAAAGCTAGTTTTCTGGCAAATGTAACACCATGCTTGGTGACATCACAGAAATTTCCCTGTAACTGTGACACTGTTAACAAAAATGTATTATTATGTGAACTTGTTAACAAATGATGAAGTCAGTCGTGACTACCAAGAAACAAGACTCTTTTTTTCAGGAAGATTATTTTTGCCTTCAGGGATAGAGAGATGAAACATCAGGAAAAAATAAAACATGGTTTTAAAGTGATAACATACATTTTCCTGTGTATCTCGTAAACTGGCTCTGAGAACAATTAGAATCAGAGTTCTAAAGGTGTTCTGAGCAAGGATGCTGTTGTTCAGAGTAAGTTAATGACCTTCGATGGTGACTATATCAGGAGTAACCTTCATTACTATGTGTAAGTATTCTTACTTTAAAATTAAAAGGAACATGAAATATAGAACATATGAAAATTTCTTCAAAAAGCTTGAGATATTTTGTCAATATGCTAAATAACAAAACCCCTAAAATTTCTATTATTTTATACATTTTTATTATTTAAAAATTAAAAAAAGAAGAAACCTTATTTTCGCCCCCAGTGGGAAGGATGGGCAGATACTGAAGTTGCTGTAAATGCCTATAATACATTCAACCGTCAAATTTCACATGACTGGAAGGAACAGAAATATTTTATGAGGCAATTGTTCAATGTGTCCTTTTACTAAGTGATGCAATCACTTATACCAGTAAGATGGTAAATATTTTCACTGGTACACGAAACACCCTTTTGGGTGGCTTATAATTACAACAAGGATGCTAACTGAATCCCTTGCTTTGTTTCAGTATCCCTAGTTAGTGCCATGGACCTCTCTGCCTCTCTTGTTTTTCTCAAAAGCAATTTAGAAAATGCTTGTATTTTAGACAAAAGGAGAACATTTGGTGAAAGAAAATTCATCATTAGGTATCTAGAGGTTTGTTAATAGAAAAGGCAACTCCCACAGTGTACCCTAGTGCTCAAGCCAGACACACATGCTCAGGACCAGCAAGCTGCCTTCACAGTGGGCCAAAAGTCATTATCATAATTTTATATTACATAGACTACATTGAAAATTTAATATATCCCAGCAAAAAGAGACAAAAGACATTTTGCATAATGCTTCTGTGAGCGCACTCTCTCTTGCTACTCTTTTAGCCACCCCATGCAGATAATCACACCAGGAAAAAGAAGTTCATTACCTAAGCCAAATCAAAATTAGGCTTTTCTTTTTGATAGGGAACTTCATTAGTAAGCCCTGTCTTATACAGCTGGGAGATTTGATGAATCTATCTTAGAGTAATAATTCAGTACAATTGGCCACAATTTTAACTTTTATATCTTGATTAAGGAAAGTAGAAATATATAAACTAGATACACATAGATGGATCTTTAAAGATGTTAAATCAAGATGCTAACTAAAATCACTTTGGATATTTAGAACATTCGGTACTGAGAGAACAAACCCAGGTAAGAAACGCAACTCTCTGCCACCCAGCTACCCATGATTAAGTATTGCAGGGAAAAAAAAAATCAAAGGCAGCAAAACTGAAACATTTGAGGAAAGTGGATATTTATTGAAACTATCAAATGAAAACATCTCCAGATTTTAAAGTGATCCCACAATTAACAAGAACACACATGGGGAAAGAATCATTTTAGAATTCTCCTTCAGATGAAAACTAGAGATCTATTGTCCCCACCCCACTGTCCAAGAAGCTGCGCACTGCAGTGCTGAGCGCCCGTTTATATCATACAGAACTCAGCTGTCCCACAGACGCGGAACAAAGGGCTCCATTCTCCCCTTTGTGTGACCCACATATGTAAGTAAGTGCACCAGCATGCAGGAGCTCTGCTGGCTGCAGACGATTGTCTGTGGAACTCCTCCAAGATTGCACCCTTTCATGCTGAAACAGCCTATCTCCGTATCCCTGGCTGTGGACATAGCTTTCCACACTGTGCTTGAAGCTAACCTTGACTTTTGTAACCAGACTGAAGCTTCAGTATCACACAGGGCTTCCCTGGCCATTGTCCAGTGTGCTTTCTCTCCACCATACAAAACCAGCTCTCCTTTAGAAGTATCAGCCTCTCTTTGCCATGCCTCCCCCTTTTACTGGCATCCATGAATTTCCCCAAATACTTACATCAATATTATTGAAAGAATGAGAGTCCTGAATTCCTGAGGTTTAATTAAGACTTTAAAACAGAAAAGATAACTTAATTTCCTAGGTCTCTTTGGTATTATCAACGTACAATTTTTAAACCCTGAAAAGTAAGTAAAGCTTATGGCAAAACAACAACAGCAAAAAACCCCAAAAATGAAACCATAAAACAAACCTCTCCCACCTGGTATTAGCTGTCAGTTCACCCATATTTAAATAGCAAGAGTGACCAAGAGGCAAATTCCACTGGACTTGAGCTTGACTCGGTCATGAGTGTAAATGGTCCAAACGACAAATCCTGAGTCCCAGTACTGTAACCCTCAACAACTTCTTTTTGAGAAGAGACAAAATGCTTAAGAATTTCCTGGTTTAATTTTTAATTTTCCTGGTTAAGAGTTAAAGAGAGTAAATACTTTCTTACACTTATGACAATTTAAAATGCACTCTCAGCATTCGGAAACACGAATAGCATTGTGGATTCTAGCATCCCCATAGGTTTGGTTTAACTTTTACAGATTAATAACATGGTCTGTTTTAGCTCCTTCTAAAGTTTTATCTTCTTCTAAAAACTGTAGAGATCACATACCATTTGAGCCACGGGCAGAAGTAAGAAGAGAAAATGAAACTGACTCTGCCATTTTAAGACAAGACAAAGGAAACTTTTAGAAAGAAGGATAATTACAATAGTTATCATTTATAGAGTCTTAATTGTGTACGAGTCATGGTAATAACTGTGTTCCCCTTCCTAAAATAACCCGATCAGTTAGCTACTCTTAGTCCCCTTTTATGAATTAGGAGACTGAGTCTTTGCAAGGTTCAGTAACGTGCCCCAGGTCACACAGCTAGCAAATGGAGAGGTCTGGATTTACAAGCACTACGCTGACTCTAGTGCCCATTTCCCTAAATTACCCATCATAAAATTGGCAAACTTGTTGAAAAGTCTTCAAAAAAACTTAATGAATTTTTTTGGGTCTCACTACACCACCAGCTGGTACACTGACACAGATGGGTTCCTAGAACCCTCACCTAGTGGGGGAAGCCTATACTCAAAAGACCGAGCCTCCAGAAGATAATTCTGGGTGTTTTTTGGGGACCCCCCTCATATCGTTCTCATGTAACTTTTTATCCATGGTACATTACATTGTGATCATCTCTAAAGATTATATATATATATATATATAGATTTTATATATATATATATACACACACACACACACACACACGTACAAGTGTGTGTGTGTGTGTCCCTGGCTCACAACCTTATGTGTTTGCAAGTAGAAAATAAAACTAAACTGGATAGTCAAAAATATGTGACAAAGACAGAGAGGGTAAGATTACATAGGCATCACGTGTATAGGCTGCATAGCCATAATTCTTTCTGCTCTGGTTTTCTCCTCTTTAATCTTTAGAGGTTACAGAGCAGGGCAAATAATCTACCATTTGAGATTTTTAAAGGCACCAATAATACCAGTGCATAGTTAATAAAACAATTTTAAAAATAACCATCAAAATCAACCAACAAATGCCAACCACAAGAGCAAAACAGCAACAGCATCAACAGTTAATGAAACAAGTGAGCCCTGACTGGTGCAGCTCAGTGGACTGAACACTGGCCTGTGGACCGAAAAGTTGCCAGTTCGGTTCCCAGGCAGGGCACTTGCCTGGGTTGTGGGTCAGGTCCCAGGCTGGGGGCATGCGAGTGGCAACTGATATATCTCTCACACATGGATATTTCTCTCCCTCTTCCTGCCTCTCTAAAATAAATTAATATAATCTTTTAAAAAAGTGAAAACAAGGGTCTTAAGATTTTCTTTTATGTTAAGGTATAATAACATACTCTAAAACGGCATTTTTTATTTATTGTATAGGAAAACTGTAGGTTATATGAACTCTTAATACCTGGACAAAAAAAAAAAAAACCAATTATCACCCTGGCTCAGTTGGTTGGGGCGTCGTCCCATAGACCAAAAGGTTGTGGGTTTGATTCCCAGTCGGGAAGCACAGGACAGGCAACTGATGGTTGCTTCTCTCTCACATAGATGTTTCCCTCCCTCTCTCCTTCCATTCCCCTCTGTCTAAAAATAAACAAGTAAATCACCAATTATCACCCTGAGAGGCAAAATACAAATATACAAATATATGTATAATTTTCCTCCCATTGAACTGCAATTTAGTCCAAGTTCAGAAAATCCAGTTCAGCTGTTTTCTCTTTCAGTGGATTTCTACACGTTATTAGAAATACACAGTTAACCAGGTTTCGTGCAGTAGACAAAATGGCATTGTGGGATTACATTAGTTCGACAGCTGCTTTATGACTATAGCTTCCAGACCAATTTATTTAATATTGATCTTTAAACAAACATCAGTACAAATAAATTTGAGCACTCCAGTCCTGAGATTTTATATCTATAAAAGAGGCCTATATTCAGACAAGCAGGGCTGCTTGTATTTCTGCCTTTGATTCTGTTTTCTTTGATCCTACCAGGTATCAAATACATCAGTGCCAAATTAAAACAAATCCATCTTCAGATAACACTCTGTTTATAATCTTTCGTGCAGAAAGAATTTTTCTATCAATAACTTCCAGCAAGCGTTTTGACTGATCTTTTCACTGCTTTATTCTGACTACTACAAAAGGCGGTGATGCCCCGTCCTGACTTGAGCAGTGCACCCAGGTCTACCTGGAATACCTGCTGGAAGGGGCCGAGTTCCACTCCCCACCTCTAGGCGTCTTGCTCTCTTTAACAATTCTAAGCCAGAGGCAGGGCCGCACCAAGCTCCAGCTGCCCCCTGCTGAGAAAATTGCTGCACAAAGCTGGGGGTTCAGGAGGCCAATAACAAAACTTTTACGGGACTACAGTTGACCATTTGGAGGAGGGGACAGCTGGGTGCTAAATATAAACGGGAGAAAAAAACTTAGATAGGGAAATAGATAATGAATCCTGGGATTAAACACTCAATTCAATTAGGCAGGCATATATGAATGTGAGGCATAAATGGAGCCAACATAATTATTTGCACAGGACTTATTTATGTCCTTCTTAGTTATCCTGATTGAGCACAGATATGAGGCTCGCCAAGGGATGGATATGCCTGTGGTCTGGAGGAGGGATAAAGTTCAAAGTTTTTGGTCACAATTCATTCATGTCTGCCATCTGTTTTAAGTTCATTGAGGTCTACAGATCTTTCGAAGAAATGAAATTCTTTTCCGTCCCTCCTTCCTCTTCTTCTCCACCCTCTCCTTCTTACTTTCTTTTACATGAAAATATTCTGAAAACAGACTAGGTCAGTGGAAAAGTCTTAATGAGAAATTAAATATCCCTTTCACAGAATATTTAGGTATTTTCCAAACACATTTAACCTGTACTAACAAAGAAAGCTGTATCTCTTCTGAAATTATAATTGTTTTCTGTGAGTTATGAGTTTTAGTGAAGGGTTTTTTAAGAACATGTGAATTAAAAAAATCTTTTCACCCTGTCATAACTGAGGGCTCAAGGAGAGGCTGAGAGGACATGGTAGTTTTTAAAACCTTTTATTGTTTATGCTATTACAGTTGTCCCAAATTTCCCCCTTTGCCCCCTCCTCCTTAACCCCCCGGGGTCAGTCCCCACACCGTTGTTCGTGTCCATGGGTGATGCGCGTATGTTCTTTGTCTAGTCCTTTCACCTTCTTTCAGCCAGTCCCAACCTCCCCATATCCCTCTAACAGCTGTCAGTCTCTTCCCTGTTTCTGTGCCTCTCATTCTATTTTGCTCATTAGTTTATTTTGCTCCTTAGATTCCAGTTATAAGTGAGATCATATGGCATTTGTCTTCCTTTGCCTGGCTTATTTCACTTAGCATAATGCTCTCTAGTTCCACCTATGCTGTCGCAAAAGGTAAGAATTCCTTCTTTTTTACTCCTGCGTAGTACTCCATTGTGTAAATGTACCATAGCTTTTTTTATCCACTTATCTATTGATGGACACTTAGGCTGTTTCCCAATCTTGCCTATTGTAAACAATGCTGCTATGAACATAGGGGTGCATATACTCTTTTGAATTAGTGTTTTGGGATTCTTATGGTATATTCCCAGCAGTGAAGTTGCTAGGTCAAAAGACCTAGTTCCATTTTTAATTTTTGAGGAAACTCCATATTATTTTTCACAGTGGCTGCACAAATCTGTATCCCCATCAACAGGATCCCCCTTCCTCCACATCCTGGTCAGCACTTATCTGCTGATTTATTAATGTTGGCCATTTTGGCATGCATAAGGTAATATCTCACTGTGGCTTAAATTTGCATCTTTCTGATGGCTAGTGATGTTGAGCATTTTCATACATCTATGGGCCCTCTGTATGTATACAGGGCATAGTACTTTAATGTTTAACATCACAGATGCATAAAAGATACAATTATTTGAAACTATTACTCCTCAGTAACTCTAATAATATGATGCTACAAGTAAAGCAACAGATCTATTATTTATGTAAATACCAGCTTCTGCTATGCCCCTTTCCAGTGTGTGGGTATAAATGAACTTAAAGCATTAAACAAGCACATGTATTGTATCTTCCTAATTTAAAGGAACTCCTCTTCTTTCTTCATTGAACTATTAAAACTATTTATACTCCAGAGACACGTGAGAAGTGTCCACGTGGCCAAATGTGATCTACTCTCTTGCTCCGGGGGAACAGGATGAACTACAAGGCACAGATATCTGCCCACGTAGCTGCTGAGCCTGTAAGAGAGAAGGCAGAACATCCGTGTAGCTGGAAGGGGAGGACTGGGGCTATTGTTACCTAACCTCTTAGTGTGACAGTTGGACCCAAAGAGGAAGGTCCTTCAATCCCCGCGTGCAGTGGGGTGGGAAGAGCGTGACATTTTTCCTCGCAGCATCACTGATATGATTAAATGGCAAAACATGTACATCTGCTTTGATAACCAGAGGTCAAGCCAATATAAGGTTTATATTCTCTCCTAACTCACAGCATACCATATTTCATGTGGCAATAATTTTATTACAGGAAGTCCTTTTATGGCTAATGTAAGCTTCTACATTGGCTGACGTTTACACCAGACCGAAGGCTGGAATAGGTGGAAGAGCTGGTCCTCTCTCTTGAAACGTTCCTCGACACGGCGCCTCCCACCCCAGTGTTCCATTTACACATCACTGACCAAATTCCCACAAAGTGTTATTGGCACTGTGAAGTCTCTACCTTTTGTGTGTCATCCCTAGCCTCCTTACTGGGCTGATTCTCAAGGAGTTAGGCAGGGAAGATATGGCCCTGTTCTGGGTGCTCACATCTACAGTGATAATTTAGGACGAGAGATGATGAGTCAGTGGTACCTGTGAGACTGCGCCACTGGGTGAGCCATGGTAACTGGCAGTGTAAGTCCCAGGTCTCGGCTATGTTCTGGGCAGAGAAAATGCTGAGAACTACTCCTGTGCAGATGCTTCCATTAAAACACTTCTAACAGTGAGCATGTGACTATTGATTTTTTGCCTTTTACCTACTGACCATGAGCAATCTGAGATATACTCTGCATATCTTTACACCCCTAATCAGTGACAGAGTCCTTAGCATAGACCAGATAATGAACAAATGAACACAGGCGAGAGGACAAACTTGGAGGAGAGAAGATGATGGTTTGGAAACTGTGATGTATAAGTAGAGCTTGAAGAAACTAGTGGATGTTGATCTTGGAGAAGAATCAAGAAAAGAGGCATGTCAGCTGCAATAAAATATATGAGGGCTTTATGGTAGAAGAATTTATTTTTTTTCCATGTGGACTAGTGGATGGAAATTTCGGAGACAAGCTTAGAGCATGCTGAGACTCCTTCCCCTCTTTCATTCACCGTGTATCTACAGAGTCATAATTCCTAAATATTTCTGAGTTCCATTGCTTCTCCTTTTCACAGCCATAGTCTTAGTTCTGGCCCTTGCCTAAATCTCTTGGGCTATTTATAGTCCTCTAAATAAAACTCATCTTCCTTGCCTTAGAAACAGGGTGTTTGATGATCTAGTATCTCCCTTAGTCTTTTAGACACACTCTTCCCTGACAGAATAGCCATGCTCCCTGGCCTCTGTGGGGGAAGTTGTATTCAACATTCAAGATTATTCTCATGCATCTCCTCTTTTTTTTCTTTTTAATCCTCACCTGAGGACATGGGTATTCGTTTTAGAGAGAGGGGTAGGGAGGGACAGGGAGGGAGAGAGAAACATTGGTACCCATACCAGAGCTCAAACCTGCAACCTAGGCACATGCCCTGACTGGGCATTGAACCCATGACCTTTTGGTGTACAGGACAATGCTCCTACCAACCGAGCCACACCGGCCAGGGTGATGTCTCCTCTTTTAGAAAGCCCCCATTGTCTCTCTCAGGCATGTCCATGCAGTCAGTCCTCTGTCTTCTCATAATACCTTGTGATTTATTACGTTTCAATTATTTATAATTACTAATATTACCTTGAGAAAAGGTAACATTCTATTGATCTTTCAATCCCATTTATTGGAATACCATTTACCCAACATTTTACTTTGTGGAGTAAATAAATGAATGATTGAGTGACTCACTCTTTAAGTAGAGCTTCAAACAATGGACCAGGCTCTCTGGGCAAGTATTGCGTCTTTAGGGGTTGAGGTGGTAGGTTGGACTAGACTTTTATATGTTCTTCCAACTTTCCCTCTGCCCATACCTCCTTAGGGCTTGGTGACCAGTAGGGTAGGAGAGAGTCAATGCAGGCTTGGGTGAAGTTTAATCAGAGCTTTCTCTTCAGACTAGTAGACTAGCAAACGAGTCAAAAAGTCAGAGCTAGCTTTCATTGTACACGGATGACAAGCTAGTCCAGAATCTAGGTTTAAATACCAGAAAAGCACCCACCTGCCCCCCAAATCGAAGACTATCAGGTGCAGTTAGAGAGGATTTCACTTAGGGACTCATGTCACACAAACAAGGAAAGATTTTTACAAACAAAACACTTAAACAAAGTCCTTTCTTGCAGGGTAAGGGTCAGCAGGTCTTGCACTCTGGATATTGGCTCCTAATGGTTACTTCTTACATGAGAGAACGTAAGGACTAACATACCATTCCAGTGCCTGCAGAGATCTCCCAGAGTATTAAAGAGTAATGATTCAAAAGTACTATTTCTATGACTCCATACTTTGGAATCTTTCTACAAATTTCTCTAAGCACTAGCCATGTGGAAGATCAGAGTCCTATCCTTAGGCATTTATTTAGTGCACTTCAAAGACAATTTAGAAAATTGTACACTAGCGATGCCCCTAACCTACTGCCCTGGGTGCCTAACCAATTGCCAAGGGGTATTTTTACTGCTAGAGAGAATTTAACTCTAAATCAGTTTTAAATCTGGCACTAACAAGAGCCTGGAAAACTATGATTTCCTTGTGTTGTCATAAGGAGAAGAACGCCCTTTGCCATTCTTAGAGCAGAAAACTGCCCTCTCAGCCTGAACTCTCCCAGTCTTGCACGTCGGCCTAAGATCTGGTCTGGGTTACATTTCATGAGGAGTGAAATCAAACTCCTTCTACTCTTAAATGTAGCCCTTGTGTACTGCAATACTTAGTTGACGTTAGTGAGAATAGTGTAATGACTAGAGATAAGCTTAAAATGAAAAGTTACAGGTTACTACTCTTCTGCAAGAGTCACTGGAAGTTACTCCTACTGAAATCTGACCAAAATATTATGCCTCCAAATGCTGAAAGATGGGTAGGTAGCTATCTTACAACAGTAACCAAGAGATCTTTTAAAAAGAATTTCTTACTAAAACTGTAAGCCAGAGGTGCTTACAGTTTTAAATGTGATTAAAAAAAAAGTGCTGATGACTGTGTTTAATAATAGATACACTCTGGTCCATGAAGTAGTATTACTAAGTGTATCTTTATGCTGTCAAATGTGTAGAGTGATGGTCAGTTAAAATTTCAAGTTGCAAGTAATCACTAATATTTTAAGTAATTTGCTTGGTCATATAAATGGAAATCAGATTTCCACAATTCTCTAATAAAAGTCTATACTTGTAAATTAAAAATTTACTTCCTATACTGTCCATAAAAATCGCATCATGACCAGGATTTATTCAGTCACAGGGAAGGCTGCTAGGTCCTGCCCCCTCTCCTGTTATCTTCTGGTACCGGGATAATGAGAAGCTTGACGACATGGCTTCAGGTTGGAATTAAAAGCCTAAAGCTATTCCCACTCTGATTTTATGGGGCCTGGCTGCTGAGATTTCACAGGACCTCACTGAAACAACCTCTCTACTTCAACGCCACATGGTCCCGCTCCAGCTAGGCCTTTGGATCAAACCCTCTGGTGTGAATCCAGACGGCGTCTGGGAAACTGTGGTGCGGATGTCTCCACAGAGAATCACAGACGCTGTCAGGACCGAACTTCACACTCAAACATTTGATGCATTTTAAAAAGAGATTCAGCCTCCGACTCAAACAGGCAGATGGGTCGTCTAACACTTCAAAGGCTTTAGCAGGACTGCATTTTTTTCCCTTTGTCCCATAACCCATTTTACTTCTCCTTCTCCCCAACATGCCTCCGCACAGTTCTGAAGGAAGTGGCGAAGTCTTACCAATCATAACAGAACACAGCAGAACAGGCACAGATACGTTAGCTCTCTTATATAATCCCGAGCTTTTTCCAGTTCTAATGTCAATAATTCCAAGAAATCAGGGACGGGCAGAGGGAGACGGAGTCATAGAAACGGGGACAAGACAAAAGGAGCAGGGAGAAAACGCCTAGTTCTGTGTTCTGTTGTCCCTGCAAAACAGTGAGCATCTTCCAAACTTGAACTTGCTCTGCCCATCGGGCAATTTCCATTATAAAGTGAAGGTATCCTGCATTGCAAGAATTGTTGATTTCATTCTGGTTCAAGTTATTTAGGGAAATGTCCTAAAGTAAAAATGACCTTTCCCTGAAGAAGCTGTATTTCTACAGTTATTAAAGCAATGATTAAATTAGAAATATGCTGTGACCTGAGGCTGCTAATCGTTATACAAGTTCAAAAATTTCTACTGCTATTTCTCCTCTAGTTAACTACTGGATTGGTCAATTGACATGGAAGGTGGACGAAGGATTTTCCCCAGAGACATCCGGAAATAGGTGTATATCTGAGTAATTCTTCAAATCCTGCTGGGACCCGATGTCACGAAAGGGGTGAGAGTTCTAAGGAATCTTAAGGCAGATGTGAAGGGCAAGGGGCGAAACAGGCGAAGGTGCGCTTTGGAAGCTTTAATATGTCAATCAACCAACAAGTTCCATTAAAACTAGATAATCAACATCATCCCAAATATTGGGAGAAGGAATTCTTTCTGCTTTCTAATACTTTGAAATGTAATGGGAGAATGGAGGTAATACTAATATTTACTTACATAAAACCACTTGTAAATAACCCAAGTCAGATAATAGATGGATCAGGACTGCCAGGCATAGTAAAGGCAAGGCAAGCTGTGTCTTTAAAAAAGTATATCTATTTAAGAGGTAAGGTGCAATATGCTTTTAAATAAATTCAGGCAAGATTAAGCTGAAAAAGATCTTAGAGATTGTCTAGTTCAGAAACCCTCTTTAAAAATAAGGTGACAGACTTGCTTAAAGTCTATTGGTGAGAGTGGCAGAGAATCCGGTCCCCATCAACACCCAGTACCATGTTCTTCCAAGACGTATGTGCATTCTGTTGTGGGGACTCTGCCGTATAAAAACCTACATATCCATATTCTCCATTGAAGAAGAAACATTTCCTCAGTGCTCATTTACCTCTTCAGAGCAGAGATGCAACATTCACACATGTGCATACACGCATTTACAGGAAGTATTTTTAAAAGTCTAAGGAGCTAAGTGGAAAGACTAGACCTGGCTTAAACCATGGAGATCTTGACTTAAATTTGGTACGATGTCTGCATGCACATTTCACACAAGAGTATTTTCGTTGTCTGTTGATTGTTGTAATTTGCTAAGGCTGGCATCCTTTACGTGAATCACAATTTAAAACATACAGGCTACACGTGAAAATAGCTAAGAATTAAAAATATATATCTTAACCTCTATTAATAAGACAAAAAAGTAAAAGAAACGCTTTTACTTAGCACGTTGTCTTAAATGTGCAGTTCTTTTAAGTCAATAAAAAATGACAAACACTGATTTTTAATGGACATAAGACATGGATAAGCTATTTCTAAAAACCAAATAGAAATGGTGAATAAAAGATGAACAAAATCAATTGCACTAAATAATTAAAAATTAAAATGAGGTATTGTTGGTACATATCGGATGAAAAATTTTCATATTAAAAAATCTATTTGAAAAAGGTCTATTATTCACTGTGGTCAAGGGCACAAAAAAAACAGGCATTCTCACACTGAGGGGGAAGATGTGTATCAGTACAACTTTTGTGACCAGATATTTGAAAATTCATATGAAGAGCATTACGAATGTTCCCATGCTTTGTTACTCATACGAATTTATCCTAAGGAAATAATCAAGATAATAACACAGTTTAATGGGAGAGAATGTCCATTATAATATGTTTAGAAGAACAACATATTGGTAACAATTTAACATGTTCAATTCAGACTCTGCAGAATGTCTAAGTGCATTGCTTGCATAAAGATGAGCACAAGCATAGAAAGGACTATTTTGCAATCATTAAGGCATATAAAGGATCAGTATATCTCAGTGGCTTAGAACACAATCTCTGGACCTCAAACTGCTCAGTTCAAATCCTGCCAACTATTAGCTTTGTGACCTTGGGCAAGTTAATTCACTTTTTAGTGTCTCAGTTTTCCCAGACATAAAATGGGAATAACAGTAGTACCTATTTCATAGAATAGTTGCAGTTTAGTTAAATGAATTAATACGAGGTCTGTCCAGAAGGTATCCAGCCATGTAATATGAAAAATAGTGAAGATACAAGATACAAGAAACACTGTACATAAGACAATCGTACATAAGATAATGACGCTTTAGTCCCCTTCAAAGTAGGCACCTCACACAGTTCTAATCACCATCAGCTGCCCCATCATATTTTCCTGAATCTCAGCCGTGGTCTTAAATCTCTTCCCTTTCAAAGGTGATTTTAGTTTTGAGAAAAGCCAGAAAGTCACAGGGCACCAAATCTGGGCTGTAGAGGGGCTGAGTCACCTGGGTGATTTGATGTTTCGCCAAAAAACTCTGCGTGAGACGTGATGTATGAGTGGGGCACGTTGTCATGATGAAGCTGCCAATCACCAGTTGCCCATAGCTGCAGCCTTCTGAATCATCCGAATAGATTCTGTGGAGGAATGTTTAAGCTTAACGCAAAATTTGATGCAGATTTGTTGCTCTACTTGCTCAGTCATTTCGAATGTGCTGGCCACACAGTACACATGCTTATTCAAATGGCTTCCACTGCCCCACTGACTAGTACAGTGAAGTCATCACTGTTCACACATGCGCATTCCAGTCCACTCTCCTTGGCTGCCAGGTTACATCTATGCCGTGCAAACCCTTCTCATTGTGTTAACAATGGCGGGATTTTTTCCAGACAGACCTCGTATATTTAGACCAGCACTGACAAATAATAAGCACTTGATAAATGTTAATTATATATTTAATATATTTGAAGAATACTTACTGACATGTGAATATATGCATTATAAAGTATTCAGAAAAGCAGACATTTATATTGTATAGTAAGATCACAGACATATTTAAAGTATATGTGCCTGTGTATAAATATATTTGTATAAATGAAAGGCTGAAGAAAAACTTGTAGAATATATTCCAAAATGTTATCATTTGGCTCTTTGAATTGGGATGGTAATTCATTTTACTTTAAACTATACTGCATTTTCCAAATTGGCAATAATTAGAAAAAATAGATTATTCAAAGAAAAAAATAGGAATATGTTTTCTATATCTTTATTCTCTCATTATTAGGAAAGGAACCTTGAAAGGAAAACACTACGAGGTATGGAATCATTAAAATACTAAAAATGGAAGCTCCGTGAAACAATATAAGAGGTTGAAAAACATAGGGGAGAAAAGAGGAAAGGAAAGGAAAGGAAAAAGGAAGAAAATACCAATCATAAAAATAAAAGAAGGAAATCACTATGTATAATCACATAGTTGTTTAACAAGCAACTATGTTAAGACCTAGGAGATAAATAAGAACCTAAAATGTAGCAGAGGACAGACTTTGCATTCCGCAGGTCTGTCGGGCAGGAGCCATGTGCCGGGTCACCCCTGATCACCAGAGCGGCCTTTGAAATGACATGTGAAGTGACGCTGCTGCTGTGGCTGCTTTAGGATACGGTTACAAGAGAATGGTTAAAGGTAACTGAGAAGCTGATCATTATCAATTAAGCTGTGCTCACTTGGCATGGCAGGGTACATTCTACAAAGTGAGCTGAACAGTTTCTTCCATGACGATTTGTTTAATTTCCTTCACAGCGCATTTATTTGCTATGTTGCCCCAAATTGGGAAAACCCCAGAATCCAGGCATACCCTGAGGACAGAGGGAAAGAAAAACGTGGTCTGATGACAGACGTCCCGCATTTCCTCTTATTCCTGGCTGAGGAAAGGATCTGAATGAGGAAATGTGTAAGTAGGGGTGTTGCTTTGTATACAGGACAAATGACTGACAATGAATAAGAAATAAAATCCACAAAATTAATATGGACTGCGTAGTGTTGCACAATTGATCACTAAATAACTTCCCCATCTGTGGATAACAAGGGCATGTATTCAGTTAGGTGTGCACTGATTCAGCAGGGCAGTGTAGGAGTCAGAGTAGTGTGGTCCACATAGGAAGTGCTTGGGAGAGAAAACAAGCTGTGAACTTGGATAGGGACTGGAGAGAATAAAAGGTCTTAAAAGGGAGGCCACTTCAATGTGCACAATGGAGACATTTTATATCAAGGTCCAGTTAAGAGAGGCTTGGGACTAGCTATGTGGCTTTGTCCCAGTGACTTGGCCCCCCTCAGCCTCCTCACCCTAAAACCAGGATAATAGTATAAGCCGGTTATAATGGAGGACTAAATGAGGCAACTTAGGTAAAATGCTCAGCTCAACAAAATGTATTCTACAAATAGAATAGCATAAAAATTAGCAAAAGACAATGAAAGGTGGTTAGTTCCGGGAGGATTAGAGATGGGGAGGTGAGGGGTACAGAGAATACCAGATGACTCATCCTCAGGGGCACTCGTGTGATTCAGGTGGAATGCTGTCATACACAATCAAATGAGCCTTCTAAGTGTTCTTTTAATGGTGTGTTATTCTATCCATGTTTGCGGGCAGGGTAACATTAATTGCAGACCTCACAAAAATGAAATCGGGCAAGCTTTTGCCCATCAGAAGGGCATGGGGAAAGTAATTTTTATGAGCAGTCATCAGTGCGCGATGGGAATTTTGCACTTAGGGTGCTGACCTAGATGTATTCCCAGTTTAATTAATGCTTCTCTGCACCTTTACTGTCCAGAAGGTGAACGAATGAGTGAATGGGTGCTGTGCATTCTGTTGAGTTCCATACTGATGAATTTGAAACACACTGTTTAAGAATTCAGTTGCAAGAGCAAAAGCTCACTTACAGTTCTTTTACACACAGGCACACTTGCACATGTGCACATACCACACTGCACACACACGCACACCAGATTTCCTTATCACACCATTCCATTCAGGTGGATTTTATTTGCTGTTCTCATTGTCAGGGTTGGGAGTAAAATTTTCATAGATAAGTTCACACATATGTATTCCTTCAGGTTTGTGTTTTTTTACAGCACTTTGTATATTCCCATAGTGAGAAGAAAAACAGAAACCAAGGTGAGAATTCTTTTGATATTTCCACTGCTTTTTATATGAAACAAACAAGCCGTATGCCATAATGGGAATTAGAGACGGTATTTGGGGAGGTTGCCAATATTTAGGGGAGTATGCGTATGTGTGTTGTTTTCTGCTTGAGTGACAATGGTAGAAAATTCAAGATAAAATTCAGCAGGTCCTGCTGTAAAATTTTGGGCACCAAACTGAATTTAGGGAGAGCAGAAGTACCGGGCCTCTCTCGGGACTTGGTCTAATACCTCCTGAGGCCCCTGGCTCAGCTGTGGCGAGCTAATAAGGTTACCCTGAAGCAGATGCAGTTGTTAATACAGATGTGGCATGGGACCTCCTGAGGCAGGTCACAGTCATGATAACTCACGGTCATATGCAATATACTCATTATGAAAGCTTGTGACGGGAGCACCTCGTGCTGGAGGTAGCACAGTGTGTCCACTCCCTTTGTCTCCACTCCCTCCGTTCACCTGATGGTAGGCAGGCTGACTAATAATTCTCTACACACACACCGTGTTTGGGGAGAGTTTTGTCTGGGACACTTTCCCTTCAATGCAGAGGATTTTAAATCATTCTCAGGCAGTTGAAGTTATTGGGGAACTATGGATAAAAAATCTCATGGAAATTGAGTGTGACAGCTGGTGTGGGGGGTCCAGGAAAAGGAACTGTCACTATTTATGGACACAATAGAGAGGAATGGTTTTTGGCAGCTCCTTTCAAGGTTCATGGTGTGTAGTGAAATGGCTAATATTGTGGATAAGGACTGATTATAAATAAAATGGTGTGTTTCGTCAATTCTTCCCACTGCTCAGTCTAAAACGACACTTTGGAGAGACAGATGTAAACCACCTGACTTCATTTTTCTTAAAATCCTTTTGAAGAGAGTGAGCTGATTTGGAACTTACAAAAACCAGGGACTGTCCCGAATGAATGGAAGGCTGCACGTACATTTTGCACACTGAAGCAACCAGTTTGGGAAGCCATGCTGGGGAACGTGAGTCAATGCAGGACGGGGCTGTGTAATGCACAGAGACAGGGTGAGCACTGAAAAAAAAATCTGGTCTGTTTGATAGTTTCAGGTGAGTGGAGCACTGCAACCCTTTTGCTACTAATTTTCTGATTTCTAGCCCTAGAAAAGACGAGCAGGTTGACTCCTAAAATTCCCCAACCACTTTGTTAACAAGGACGGCGGGTTACAACATGATGAGCCGTAGCTCCTGGACACATGGGAGCTGCCTTCTGTGGGATTTCCAAACTTCTCACTCCTGGGGGAGAGACGGTGCGGGAGAGTGGATGTGAGCAAAGTGAAATCTCTGTGAATCATGTTTTCCCAAGAGAACCTCCACTGAGGGGTCATTCTTCAGCTGGTCCAAACTAATTTTTCCTCTTCTGTAAGTGATCACGGAGAGAACAGTCACTGTGCCCTAGTCTGAAATCAAATGCTTCATGTGACACACCGCAGCTTCAGTGAAGTTACAACTGACAGGACAAAGGCCTCACATTTGTATGCGGGGATAACGATCACTCTAAAATTTATGCAAACGAAGCCTGGCAAAAATAAAGTAAGCTTCAATCAAATTAAAGATAATTGAAGGACATAAAACCAAGGTGTGATTTCGAATGTACTAGTATAATAAATGGAGGCATGGGATTCTATGGTAATTGAGAAGGCGATGTTTCTGAAGAACTTATACATTGCTACACCTCCATTTCCGCAACCCATAAAAACACTGACTGTCATCACCTAAGTTTACTCATTCACCCAGCCAGTTCATTCATCAGTCATTCATTCGACAAACTTCACGTGCATGCCAATAAGTTGTAATGTGTTTTCACTTGACAGTTGTAAGGTATCAGAGATTGTAGAGCAAGTTTAATAGGACTTGGCTATCAGACCAGTCTGTTATTTGATGTAAGAATGCAATGAAGAAGGCTGACAAAGATGCTTCAATGATAAAATCCATATCAAATTTGGAGATGGGTTTAGAGTTGGATGTGGCTATTAAAAAATGTAGAAAATGAAGTAAATTCAGTTAGTCTCTGTGACTAGAATATTTCTATCGTGGAACAAGATACTCAGCATAATTTAGGCTCAATTCCTTAAGCTATACCTCCCAGTGGGCATTAGGTCAGATTTTTAGTTTGTAGTTAACAAGTCCTGGAGGGTTGAATATGCTAAGACCTACTCATCTGAGCCTTAAAATATATTCATTATTTATTTTAACTCTTAATCTAAAGATCAGAAAATAGTACTTGTATACATTTTTCTCAATTGTCTCTTCTCAATTTTATTCTTTCATTAGCAAGAAAATAGAGGCAAGAAGAGACTGTAATTCAGGATCTCATACTAGTTAGTAGCCGAGTTAGATCTAGAATGCTTGCTTTCTAATCAATGCTCCCAGGTTTATATACCTTAGGTCATATGGTTTGATCAATTTTAAATTACTAAAGTTAGCATAGTCAATAATATTAGAGGAGAAAACACAGCGTAGTACGAGAAGTAAAATAGATCCACACATGTTCTGTGCAATGCAACCATGGCCTGAATCAAACACAACAATGCGACCTGATCGACCGCACAGATAACAAATAGTCTTTGTTCGATTCACAATAAGTCGATAGCATTATTTTTTATGACAAAGATGGCTCAAAGATTTAAAAGTTGCTGGACACATTAATTAGAATTAAGATCAGCCTGGTTTATATCAAGCCCCTTTTTAGCACCGTGTTATTGGTTTGGTCCGACACCATCCCCTGCAGTGTGTGGAGACAGGCCAGGAGTGTGAGGGCTGCAGAGCAGAGCAGGAAGAAAATCAACTGTGAAATTGGTAATTTTATTGAGTTTCACGGGGGGCTTTGTTGTTAAGACACAATGCACTTGGAACGGAATGCCTGTGGTAACACCATGCACACAGTGTCCATTTCATGGCCAAAGGTACACTGCCTCTGACCAGAAGTTACACAGACACACACACAGCCTTCCTCAAAGGAATCTGCACAGAGGTAAAGAAAGGCATCTAATGAAGGATGAACGGCATATTGCAGGTGGAGGAGACCAAAGCACAGGTCGGGTGGTACTTGTGAGTGTGTGTGTGTGTTTCTCTCCCAACATCCGAGAAAGTTCTTTTTCTGAACAGGGCCTGCTGGTCTGGGTGTAGAGAAAAGCTGTCCTTCTGCTATAAATGGTAAGAAGGTCCCAGAAGGAGTATGTGAGGAAGACTGGGGCAGAAGGAGAGGACAGACCGAAATGTAATGCCTGAGCAGCTGAAATCATTGGGTACTCTCAATCCCCCAGGTAAAATAAGAATTAAACATAGCTAACGGAATATTAGTCCCAGTTGGAAAAGATCTGCTTGCTGGCAATGTGAAAAGTGAAGCTAACAATTGGTAGTTGTTCTAGGGTAGTACTTCCAACCCCTCAAATCTAGAAGCAGTAATAGTTAAATAAAGTATGCTGGTTAACTGCATAAATACATTGGGAGCTCTGTGCCTTCCAGGGCTGTTTCTGTAGTGGGTTAATTTGGTTTCAGACGGAAGGATGCTTAAAGATGTGCGAGGTGTTGAGACAGGGTAGGACTGCCAACCCTGGTAGGTGAAGGTAAGAGGGGATGGAAGGAGGAACACGTTCACTCTGTGAGAAGACAGTGCGTGCAAAATCCTTCTCCTTTGTCACGCACGTTCTCCCATGCCTGCACATGAGTCCCAACAGTAAGCTACCATTCCAAGGTTTTATTTTTATCATGCATTTTGACCACATTTTTGCAAGGAGAAAAATGAGGTAAAATATAATTGTCCTATGTGTTATCATGAGTTTAATTTAAGCTGTTTGCAGGGTAGCAATGTCTTCTTATTTGGGGTGGGGTGCGAGCACATCTCAGATTTTTGCTCTAAGCAGTCATGGTCTGCTGCTCCCCACACAAGGGAAACACTGGAGCCGGACTATGCATAAAAAAGGAAGGGGAAGGTGGTTACTTCTCTGGTAGATCACATTGCTGCCCTTCCCTTCATACCTCCCCCCGCCGCACCAGGGAGAGGGCTACTCAGTTCACCATTCATGTTGAAAGGGACGTCTGATGGCCAGCTGGCATTTTTCACACTGATTTATTCTTGTGCAATCAGAATAATAGTTACACCCACCAGCGAAGTACACATATAATACACCTGGATGCGGCTACACTTCCAGAATGTAGAGGAGGAGGAGTAATTCATTTCCAATGGAGAAAACAATGAACGGTGAGGTCAGGCTATTTCTAAAAGGCACAACTTGGGTGTTCGTGTGTGGCCACGTATGTCAGGGCATCTGCATGGACCACTTTCCCTTTCAGACATGCGTCCAAACCGAAGCGTCTTTTAACACCCGTATGGTGTTTCGGTGGCACTGTATTCTATGCTTCTTTTCTTTTTCAAAATGCAATTAATATCGTTGTGTGTTAAATGATTCAGTGAAAGTAAATCTTTTACATTCAGGTAAGCAATTCAGCCTTGTATGGTTTTATGGGAATTAGATTTTTTTGAAGTCTGGGTTGAGCATGCCCATAACTCTGACAGAGCCCTGCAGGCTCTTGTCTTCACCTTCAAATCATAAGACAGAGAAATCAAGCTCCCTCTGTGCTCTCAATTATACCAAAAAACACGGAGCAGAAGTCTTCAGTAATTCAATCCCTGTGGAAGCTTCTTCATACTGTTTGCACTGTTGGAACTGCTGACAGCAGCAATCCCCCAGTCCCCCCTGGTAGACTGTCAAAGTTCCTCGTACGGTGTGAGCGGCTCGGCGCGGTCCCACAGCTCCTTCTCCAGAGACCGCTAAGCACATGCATGACTTTTGATGCTTGCTTGATACAGTGGCCAAGAGGCCAAAAAACATCACAATGAGAGTTCTCATACTCTTACAAGGCACTTTGTACTCAACTAATAAGTTCTGTGGCTACATGTGGGCCTGAGTTGGTGTAATTTAATCACAAGTGCAGCTGCATAAACACTGTACTAAGGAATGTCTGCCTGCAATTGGATTCTTTCTTTGAAAACACACTGTAGAAAATTCCTGAGTGCCATTTTCCATATGGTTAATGAGCAAATGTATCATGGCCAGCTTTTAAAAGTAATTTGAATTTATGAGTTGCAGCGATTCTAGCACATGTGCACAAGAAACAGCACATACCCAGGGCTCTTCCTTATCATGCAACACCATTTCATAGTTTTCTGCCAAATGACACCAAAAAGAACCAGTCTGTGTGTTTAATTGGCTTAAATCATCAGTAACAGCCTACAGCAGACATTCCTGCAGCTACCAAGGTCTTCTAGACTCTCCCCCCAAAAGGTGTTATAGGTAGGTTAGTCCACGTACAACACAAAAGTGCCATTCCCCTTCCAAGTTTCACTTTATAAATACAGATTTCAAAATAATCTTTAAAAACATTTCTCATCTACCAAGTCTGCTGTCACATCAAAGTTTTTCTAATCTCCTTAATGAAATAAAAGGGGACACATCACCAAGAGCGAACTCTAATGGAAACTATGGGCTTTGGGTGGTGTGACATGACAATGCAGGGTCATCGGTGGTAACAGAGGGACTGCTTTGGTGGGGGACGGTCAAAGGGGGGCTGTGCTTGCATGGGGGTAGGGGGCGTATGGGCAATGTCTGCACCTTCCTCTCAATTTTGCTGTGAACATAAAGCTGCTCTAAAAAAATTAAGTCTCAATTTTTAAAAAGCATAGGGAAGAGATGTTTCTACAAATCAAACTGGTGCTACATGCTCCATCCCCCGCCCTCCGACCACGGCTCAGACGGAAAGCATAAACAAAACCGACTGCTACCACGATATGGAAAACTCTGAAGCAGCTGAGTAAAATTTGAATTTTACTGAAGAGAATTTGTCTCAACGCATATGACGAAGTTAATCGATTTTTTTTAAACTGGATTTTTGTTATTGTTTTAGCATAGGACATACTTCTTGTTCTAGATCTTTATGCTGGCACATTGAAAATACTGCAAATTCCTACTTTCAAAAGAAGAGACAGAGGTACACATGCATACAGTCCTCACCGAGATGACAGAAATATACTTCGCCGGAAACTATAACATCGCTTTTCCCTATTTTCGTTGTTAGGTACTTGTCATACACAAACAGAGTTCCAAACTTTTACCATGCAGGAACACAGCTTCTTCTGCATGGCTATGCCCAAATAATGCCCGAAATGTTCAGGTCCCTATTATTATGAATTATTTCAGAAAACATGTACTGGACAGTTGATAAAATGAACTTTCTTCTGCAACATGACTTCGCATATTCAAATATTAACAGTAATTTGCTTAACCAACTCCATTTGCAACTTTATTATTGTAGGTCCACCATTTGATTTAGTCCGTGTATTCATACCTGTGGAAGAGATGGATTAATACTATATACCTATCACGTGTTCTATATTCAGCTAATACGCTACTAGTGGTGGAAAACAATGATTACATTTCTTTCTTTTTACTAATTACTATTAAATTAATCTGCTTTACTTTATATATCTCTCATCACTGTTTTTCACTGATTCAACCATAGCCTAGCACGTGCTCCTTCAAGTTTGAGAAAGTGATGGCTAATTGTTCTCTTCCTAGTACAGGTATACCTCATTCACCTGAATGGATACTTCCTGTCTCAGAGAGAAATGGCCACCAAACAGTAAGCAATACGCTGTTGTGAAAGGTCACCTGGAAGCCCAGTCTTAAACACAGCTTTGCATTTCAGAGGTTCACATTCACCACAATTTTCTGTGAGTTGCTTGCCTCCCAGTCACTCAAGAAGTCATGAATTTTTAAAAATACAAAAAACAGCCCTAGCTGGTGTGGCTCCGTTGGTTGGAGTGTCATCTGTACACCAAAAGGTTAGGGGTTCAATTCCCGGTCGGAGCACAAACACAGGCTGCAGGTTTGCCCCTGGTGGGGGCGTGTATGGGAAGCAACCAGTCAATGTTTCTCGCATCGCTATTTCTCTCCCTTCCTCTCTCAAATCAATAAACATATTAAACAGTTTTTTTAAAAAATCAAAATACAAAAAACAGACATCTACTTAGGTAGTGCTGCCATAATAGGTTTAATCTCTAAGGGCACGTAGAGGTACTAAAGGTAGCAGACCAAAAGGACTGAGGCACTCTCTGAATAAAATAAATCCCATCAAGTTGGAAATCAAATAAGACATTCACAAAACTTAGCTGATCAAAATTGTTGAAAGAGCATCACATTGGGTAAATTTGTATTTTCATCGTTTTTAAAAACAGGTGGGTGCTCGTTAATTTAAAACATCGTCAGCCCTTCCTGATCTTTTTATTGTAAACATGGTTGTCTCAGGCCACAGGAAGAAATGTCTTAAATCATACCAATTCATGCCAACATTGTTGCATGAGGATTCTAGCTACCATTAAGCAGGCATTTGGTGCAGGAGGAGGGACTAAAAATTTATGATACAAACTGGAGTTATGGATCGCTCTGTGGCTTTGTGCCCCATCTGTCAAACTGGGGTGTCTGAACAGAGAGAAAGCAAGAAATTCCCACAAATCACAGATTGCAGTGCTGTTCGGCTCCCTCATTACTTTAAAGGTATGATTCTGTGTGAATAAAAAATGTACAGTTAGCATTCTGAAGTATTGAATGGCTTTTAAGAGCATTTAAAAAATATGTACAAGGACGAAAAGGTCACTTGCATAAAAGAGGGCATGCACAAGGTGAAAGCCTAATGAAACATTATGCGGCATCTTTTTTGGTGCTCAGAATAGCTCCAAGGTTAAGAGACTCCGAGTCAGTCTTCTGCAGATCCATTTCCTCTCTCCAGGCTTCTCATGTTAACCCAGTGATTTAGTGCTCTGCATTAAGAGCAATTCACCTGCCTCTCCTGTCCCTGTGGCCCATCCCTCTAGGGAGCGAGGTGGAGAATAAAAAGTTCCACATATGGTAAAGTCAAGCTGCTTGGAGCCTGCTGAGTGTCTGCTGTGGGGATAGCGGCTCCTGAAAGCCCCAGCTGGTACTTGGAAGAGATTCTGCATTACTACACCTCAGTGCCTGCCTGGTTCCCTTCGGAAACTGTTGGCTCCACATACGACAGCCATTTTAGATCTCTTCAACCCTTTTCTCCCGGTTCTGTATCCAACTGAACAGTTGGTCCTCTACTGCTAGATAATCAAATTCTTCCATCTGGTCCCATCCCTGTGGAACTGAAAAGGTGTAGTGTGCACCCGGTCCCAAACACATACCAGGAGAGGCACAGACTTCCCAACAAAAAGCAGTCCACAATAGACAACAGCAAAACCTTGATTTTAAATCGGGGGGAAGGAGGGGAGAAGAGAGTTAAATATCTATAAAATTATCTCCAAAAAGAAATTGTTGAAACCTGCCCAAGTCACTAAACTGCATGAGCCACAGCTAAATATGATGTGAACACATGCCCAACACTTAGACCCCTGACAGCAGCACCAAGCCAATTATTTTGAGATATCCTCCAGGCACGTGTGGTGCCCTCGACACAGGCACCATCCTGTGACTACAGCAGTGTGACCCACCAACACTACGCGTGTGCAAGCTGAGAATTCAGGCTGATCTTTTTATCTACCCCTGTTTACAGGGGAGACGCAGGACACAGCCTATGCTACTTGGTCCTACGCTCACTAGTCCCTCTCTCTGTGTGTATGTATAAAATCCCTATAAATTGACATATATAGACTTCATATTGTGTTAGTGAGAAAAAGAGGAAATGGAACTGCTTAGAATTTCCATAATGATCCCTCCCTAAATGTTCCTGGCACTAGATTAGAAGTCCATGAACGGGCTTTCCTGCTTGAAGTGGTTTGGTCTTCACCTTTAACTAACTGTTTCTGTAACATAAAGTTGTCTTACATTTAGACTAACTGGTTTCTGTGTAGCCTAGAGTAGTTTTAAAAATATGTATATATTGGACTACTTGCATTTTCCTATTGCTTTACACTTTTTAAGTAACTTTAATGTCTTCTCAATTGATTTTCAAGACAGTTGTGCAAATGTGCCCAGCACTGGTAAACATTTTATAGATACACATTTTTAATACACATTTTATACATAAAACAACGGACTCAGAGAAGCAAAGTGATTTGCTGAGAGAAGACAGTTAGTAAGCA
The DNA here is from genome assembly GCA_004027735.1 of Carollia perspicillata. Taxonomy (NCBI): domain Eukaryota; kingdom Metazoa; phylum Chordata; class Mammalia; order Chiroptera; family Phyllostomidae; genus Carollia; species Carollia perspicillata. The sequence continues at coordinate 47,969 of PVKM010003012.1, forward strand.
GTGAAGTTTGTCAGAGGATTCCAGACCTCCTATCTAGCACAGGTCCAGAATTTCAAGTTATTGGCGAAATGATAGGTTTTATGTGCAAAGTAGGCAGTTTTCATGTTGACAGCTGTCTTATTTTTGCTATTCTTTATGAAAGTATAAGGTTAAGGCCATCAATGTCAGAGAATTAAAAACCAGTTTAAAATTATTAAGTCCAGTCCCTTTAGTTTATAAATAAGAAACCCTAAGGGCCAGAGAGGTCAGAGGACTCATCTAATACCATAAAATTGATATCTCTCAGGTTTTAAATAAATTAGAATCTACAGTTTTTATGATGCTTGAGAAGCAGGTGTTCTAAAGTTGCTTCCAGGGTACTGCGTGAAGACGCCGAGCGGCGGGCGGAAAGAGCTGGAGCGCGTTCAAGGTAACTTGATTAGCAGTTTTAAAAATCCGAGTCAGAGATCTGAGGGCTAATCTCAATCTGCTAATAAAGTCCTTATAAACCTTCACCGTATTCCCTCAGTGTGTATGAATCAGCAAGATCACACTCATAAAAGAATTCAGCATCTCACTAGGGCTTTTTCTCTGAAACAAACTTAAATATGTGACTACCCACTGTTGCACTAATGATACAATAAACACTGATTTAGAGTGTTATCTTTCCCTATAAACATTATTCCTATTTCAAAAGCTAACTAGAGCTCATGGTCAGTAGAGCAGCAAAACCTCGATTAAGATACAGGTGTTAGTAGAAGGTTCTTCATTCTTTTATTAAAAAAACTCATTTAATCACAACAATCAAAGGCGGCATTCGATGCTGAAGTCCCAAACTACTCTTCTTAGCTCCTGTCATCACAGTGATTGGAAAATCTTCACTAACCTGAAATGCCAGAACTAATGACCAGATTTAATATGACTTCATAAATAATTTAATAATAATAGACTTAGAGTATCTCATTCCCTATTCTGATTGGTGGAAAATCAATTGCGCTGTGCCTGGAAATGACTGGCTTCCCATTAGAGTTTTTCCTAATTGCAGACAAACACAACATCTTCATCTCTCAGTGGTGCCAGACAGCAAAGCAAAAAGTTATTTTTACAATAAATTTTAGTTCTTGTAAACCCTTAACAACAGTCATTCCGATCTCTTCTAAATCAGTTTTGACTGCAGTAAGTAATGAGTGTGTTGGTACACACTATCTCTGGTTTCATATGACAAAGCTTAACACATGAGTTGTTAACTACCTGTAATGATACTTGGTTGATTCATGCTTCAGTGACACCCAATTTGATCTCACGTCCACTAATAAAGCACAGCCGGCTCCAGTACATCCAAGCTTTCAGCGAGAGTGGTGAGGCTTTGACTTTGGGTCAAGATGGAGGCGTGGGTAAACATGCATTGCCTCCTCACTCAAACACAGAAAGAATTACAACTAGACCTCAAAACAAACTGTACCCAGAACCATCAGAAAATCGAGCGGCATGGGAGTCCAACACCCAGGGATTTAGAGAAGCTGCATTCATCCAGATGAATAGGAAAGACAAAGACATGGGGACGGGCAGAGAGTGTAGTGACGCAATGTGGTGCAGAGACAGCAGTGGTGGCAAAACAGGTGGTCCCACATTCGCATGTGGTGGATAAAAATTGGGAGGGATACCTTGGGAATGAGAGATCCCAGCTCCAGGCCAGACCGCATAGCCCAGGGTGCCAGCACTAGGAAGATACTTTCCCATAACTTCTGGCTGTAAAAACCAGTGGGGGTTGGGGTGGTGGAAGAAACTGCCGGCTTTTTAGAAGACTGTTTAAAGGGCTTGCACAGACAGACTCAAAATGTATGCAGATCCAGCCCCTCTGGAATTCAGCACCAGGGCAAGACATGAAAAGGCTCCAGTCACACAGGACGAGTGCCAGGCAAACCTCCAGAAGCCAGGCAGCAGCACTGTCCCCTCTCCGACCCCTACCCCACACCCAGTGAAGCGGGTTGCCCTGCCTTGGTGATTACCTAAGGCTCTTCCCCACAGAATTTACAGGTGTCTTTTCTACAATAGGCCATGCTACTAAGACAGGAAGTCAAAGCAGCTCTACCTACACAGAAATAAATACAGGGAGGCTGCCAAATTGAGGAGACAAAAAATATGACCCAAATGAAAGAACAGAACAAAACCCCAGAAAAGGAACTAAATGAAATGGATATAACAAACCTATCAGATGCAGAGTTCAAAACACTGGTGATCAGGATGTTCAAAGAACTCATTAAGTATGACAACAACATAAAGGAAGAAATGAAGGTGACACTGAGTGACACAAAGAAAAATCTACAGGGAACCAAGAGCAAAGGGGAGGAAGGCAAGACTCAAATCAATGATTTGGAACATAAGGAAGAAATAAGCCTTCAATCAGAACAGCAAGAAGAAATAAAAATTCAAGAAAATGAGGATAGTATAAGAAGCCTCTGGGACATCTTCAAATGTACCAACATCCTAATCATAGGGGTGCCAGAAGGAGAAGGGGAGGAGGGAAGTATTCAAAGTGATGAAAAGCAAGGACCTACAATCTAGATTACTCTATCCAGAAAAACTACCATTTAGAATGGAAGGGCAGATAAAGTGCTTCCTAGACAAGGCAAAGCTAAAAGAGTTCATCGCCATCAAGCCATTATTACATGAAATGTTAAAGGGACTTATTTAAGAAAAAGAAGATCAAAACTATGAACATTAAAATGGCAACAAATTCACAATAATCAGCAACTGAATCTAAAAAAGCAAACTAAGCAAACAACTAGAACGGGAACAGAATCACAGAAATGGAGATCACATGGAGGGTTATCAGCTGTAGGGGATGAAGGGGGACAATGGGGGAAAGTACAGGGATTAAGAAGCATAATTGGTAGGTACAAAATAGACGGGGGATGTTAAGAACAGTATAGCACAGCCATGTGATATAATTTAGTGTTTAAAGATTTTAGAGAAGAGGTAAAATTAGTTTTGAAGGCCATTCACATTTTTAAAGATAAGACTGATCATACAATTCAGGCCTATTTTTTCGCTTGGAGTTTCAAGGGATTAATTTATTTTTCGGTAACATCTACTAGAAGCTGTATTTTGGCATTTGTGTTTACAAGTTAATAAAGTTGCTTTGTCTCCAAATAAATCAGTAGCTTTCAGTGAATATTTCAGGGTGGGGGGAATCTGAGTTCCATTCTACAAAATCGGGGGAGAGAAAATACAACTAGATTGGACCCAGAATGGGAAGAGCTAAAGACTATGGCATCTCGTTCACAGTCTGTATCTCTAGTTTTGACAAACGGGCAACTCGTGAAAATTGTACACATAACTGTGCTGCGGAATTAATTCATATATATACTAAAACATACAGCTTTATTTAGGGGAATAAAAATTAGATAAATGAGTGTTACCAACAGAACAAAACACACACACACACAAAGTGGTGAACTACTATGAAGAACTGCATTCTGCACACCTCGCACAGAATTCAAATCAGAAACCATTACTGCATCGAAGACTTGCTCTCAATAGCAGTTAAGCTTCTTTGAATGGATTCCCTATTGTATAAAACGTGTGCCAGTCTTTGACTGCCAAAGTCAATTAGTCACATTCATTATGCCTCTATTTATTAATGTACACTTTATAACGCACGTGCTGATGGAACAAAGAAAGTTATGAAATATCAAATATGTGTTGTGATTATAAGCAGAGCAAGTAAAGTAATGATTTTTGTTCTCAACTGGTTACAAAGCCACTATAGAGATTAGGTTAGTGGTGACAGATTTAGAAACTTTTCCAAAACATAATCCTTATAGTTCAGATTTTGCAATAGAAAAAGTATGCAATTGGTTACAGGTTATTGGTTCCAACCATTATATTCATGAGAATATTGTGTTTCTGCCTCCTGAAATCTAAATATACAACATAATCTTAACAGATGCAATTTGAATCTGTATTGTACTGTTATAATAAAATGGGATAACATAAGGCTATTTACTGATATAGGGTTCAGAGTTAACTCAATGATGCTAAGAATGACTGACTGGTATTAAAAATCAGCAAGTAATTAAACCTTATGCTAAAATGAATGAAGAACAATGTTGGCATCCTGGCAGCGTAGGTTTTGATGGAATTTACTGTCAAGCTGCCACCCCTAAACTTTCCACATGAAACAAAAACTATAATTTGTCTCCCTGCAATAAAAAGTGTTATGTTCTTTATTTCTCCTCAAGTACTGCAGTATAAAGGTTGACATACACCACATCATATGACTCCTGCCATTCTTTTTGGGGGCAGGAAGGGGGTGGAGGGTGAGGTGAAGGGTACATGTATTATTTGATTTCATAGGAAAGATTATTTGTTGCCTCTTGGTATTAAAATCCAAATTTACAGAGTGATAATGTAGATTGGCTAGAACATTTAAAGTTTGAGGGGGAAACCACATACCTGTGAAGACCTGAAATTAAAATGGGCACTCAGCAAACACAGTTCTCAAGCTTCCTAGGATTAGCTTCTAAAATGCTGCTTGTGGCTCTACCCGAGCAGCCCCTACTTTCCAAGTCCATGCAGCTTCCCTGAGCCTCTTTCCACTGCTGACTTTGGCAAGCTATTCTGTATTCCATCTACCTTGTTTAAAGAGACTTCCCTTCAAATTGCTAAAATGTGATAGTCCAGTTCAGTCCTCCATTTCACTCGTGACCTCTCTGCTTTCAAATTAGCTTCTATTTCAAAAAGCTTACTGGCATCAAACTGATTTCCTTTTAGGAATATTATTTCCTTCTACTAAATCCCCACTTAGCCTTTCTTTCCCCTGAGCTAAACAGACCTGATTATCAGTCTTCAAATTGCATTCTTAAAGCACTTTTTAGTACCTAAGCACCCAGGTACTGTGGTGATGGACATTACTAAATGCATTTCAGAGTAGGAAAGACATGAAAGAGAATGTGTAGGAAGCTGACATGCTACACAAAAATGTCAAATATAAACGGAGAGTTCCTTTACTCCCATTTCCATCCTGAGTAGGCACAGATCTTGTTTATTCGTAAATCTTCCCTAAAGTCTCAGCTATCTTTTCTGGGTTACGCAGTCACCGGAACCACGTTTTGAACGTGAATTATGAAGCTCACTCAAGGATGCGGCATGCAACACACGCCCTTACGTAGAAAATTCACCAGTATTAAGCAGATCTCCTGTCAAAGTTGTGTGAATAAGATTACCAGGGAACGGAAGCCACGTGGTGCTTTTTTACTCACATCTTTTTCTACCATGTAGCCGAAGTACACAAATGGGTGTTTATAAAAATCTTGTCACAAAATACGCTGTGCTCTTTCCCCAATTTACCAGAGTCACTAACTTAGCAATAAGGCGTTAGATGCCAGCCAGAATGATAAACCCAAGTGAATCCCAGAGTGATGCTGTGGGACATATATTCAATTTTTATTAAAATATGTACATTCTCACAGCTTGGTTTCTCCCAGGCCCAGGGCTAGTGGGCCTGCAGTAGTTTACATGGCTGATGGAACTCACAGGTTAATCGGGGGATAGGTGCTGGGTTGATGAGCCCCTAAGGAGGCCAGGATGCAGTCACTTCCTGATTATCTTCACACATTATTTGAACTGTACATAATACCTCTGACCTGGACACCTCTTCCTCATCACACATTCTTTCCCAAACCCATCTCTCCTCTCTCTCCAATCCCTGCTAAAATCCTTTGGGGCCGACCACTCCAAGGCCTCTTTCTGTGAAGGAGTGAACTGTGGGAAATGGCTTTCTTGTTAGCTGACCACCTAGAGCACCCGTTCCTAGCGCCCTTCTCACTTTGGATTGGTGGAACTATGAGTGTAGCTCCAGTATATATATGACAGTATGTGGGTGTTTTTATCTATCATTTGTATAAAGTGTTTTAGATTACCCATGCTTACCAGCACGAGTGAGGATGATTGAAAATTGGCTGCGAGTGGAAACAAGAGATAAAACAGAACAAGAAAAATATGAAAGCTACACAATAGCATTAAGGGGAAAGTGAAGTAAAATTTTTTAAAAAGCCATTATTTTACATTTCTTTAACATAAGGACATCCACTTCAAACACTGGGAATGCTCTGTCATATTATTAAGCCAATTTTTAAATCTAATTTGGTATTTCTTCTCTTCTTTATTTCCTTCCTTCAGTGATAATACTCTGAATAATACCATTACTCTCTGTCTGTCTAAGATTCATTGCTTTCATTTTATCTAGCAAAAGGTATATTTTCTGAAAGAGTGATAACTAAGAGAACCAATTAACTCTAGAGTTAACGTTAAATTTTTTTCCATATTTATGTTTTGGAAGGGATCACACCAACTGGATTTCACATGTGCATGTAACACAACATCACACGTGTCACACCAATAAATTTAACATACAAACAAATACCAACCTATATGTACACCTCTCTAGAATTTCAGAAAACAAGAAAATCAGATTACCAATTACTTTCTAAGCAAACATCAGATGACATTTTGGGGATTAACACTTCTCTGTGACAGTTCCCCCACGAGGAAAGAACTCAGAAACTACTGCAGAGAAAACATATTAGCTTTTTATATCTCTCCACCCTGGTCAGGTGGCTACAGTGAAGCTGCCATTCTCTCCAGGGAGTGGAAATTCATATCAAAAAATCATTACACATTATATCACTCCATTCCACATGAACATTCGTCTCTACTCATAAGGGGACCCAGGACTCAAGCTAGTATAAATAATAAACTGCCACTTATTTTGAGAGGGCAGGTGGGGGAGAAAGTAAGTGTTTGGATTGGTTCAGGCAGACTTTGGAGGGCGTGGGAGAGTGGGCTCACTCCGAAGCTTCTCAGCAGCTATACCGGGCGACTGACTACACTCACCCCTCTCTCTACCTTCACGGACACGGGGATGCATCCAGTGAAACTTGCCAGTTACTGTAGATACAGTAATCTTGGCAACACAACGAGAAAAAGAATCCCTTTTGTTCCAACTCTAAAATTGCAGTCGAGGCTCCAGAGACTATAAACAGCATCTTT